>CAUYLG010017465.1:0-134363 GCA_963573385.1 Cacajao melanocephalus
ATCAGGAATCCAAGAAAAATTATTCTCCATGCAACCTGGAGCATGTAATTGTTTTTGTGACTTTGGATAGTTCTAGAACCCAAGTTTAGGGATTAGAAGCCAATAAGCAAAATGTGACCTCTTTAAGGATGAACTATAAAATTAAAATAATGCATTAGTTTTTCCTGATATCCACTAAGATTTAAGAACAGAGGTGAACTCATACTTTTTGGTTATCTTTTTAGCTTTCTGCATGGTTAAGATTCTGAGGTCATCACTGGACTTAATTTTATTAATTGCACAATGAAGTTAATCTGAAAAATTCAGTTTTCTTCATTCTTAAATGCCTTTCATGAGACGACATATGACTAAATTTTTTTTTTAAAGGAAGAAGTTACGAGGACCACATAAAACATCTGATAACAAATAGTGTCAGGTAGAGAATTCATTGCAAGCCTTACTCACCACACAAACACACACATCTGATGACAAAGAATAAAAAAGACTGACCTAAACTTCTGCTGCCAACTTATCTAGTTTTTGTGCAGAAAGGACACAAAAGGAAGCAAAACTCTTCTAGCAATTTCTACAGTTAGATAAATTGTAGCATTTACTGGTTCCTTGAAGTCATTCCTATGTGTGTTTGCTCACATACAATTGTACAAGTGAGTGTATCACTATACCCCATGTCTCCTAAGCTGAATCCAATGCTTGTCCAGGTGCAGACCCATCCACTCAGTGTATGTACTCGTAGCATAGCAGTCATGCACTAATAAGCAATGCTATAATGAGCAAATGTGTAATACCTCATGTGATTATTCTAAAGTGCCAATGAAATGTGTAAACATATGAGACATTTGGCAGGTAGCAGATAATAAATGTAGTTACTGTATCACTATATAGTTTTTATTCTACATACTAATATTTATTACATATTAAAGTATATTTTAGAAGTTGTGTTACTGAAATATAGTTACCCGAAAAGTAATATTGAATTGTTAAAAAATCACCCAGTATACTATCATTTTCATTGAAAATAATCACAATAGTAATAAGTGATTTAGTTTAATCAATGTTCCTGAATGCTGACATATCAAACACATTGACCAGAATGTACTAAACTGGTTAAATTTGATGATCTTTATAATTTTTAAAATCAATTAACAAAAAGGGAAGATCTCCTTTTTCTTATAGCTATAAAAAATGGAACAAATGCAAATATTTTCTGAATTTATCAAGAGGTTTTGGGTGATAAATTAATGTGGCACATGTGTATAAAGAGATGAGCTGGCACACTGATGATTGCCAGGTCCTGCTTCTTTCCTGGCTCACCCTTTATCCATATGTCCAGGGAATCAGGATGCAGGGGGTCATTACCAAGAAACTCCACAGAAGGGAACAATTTAAATTTCCAACATCTATACTGCATAGAAAACAAATGAAAAATAATGCTCAATGCTTAATATTACTTTTTAGCCATTCACTTCACTAGAGTACATTTTCTGCGAATTAAAATCTCTGTTAGGGAAAGCACCACAGGGCTAATAAGAAATGGAACAGTTGGTGTGATTTATTAAAAATTTCTTTAATTACTATTATGTTCATGCATTATTTTTTACAGGCACATATACACCATGGAATACTGTGCAGCCATAAAAAATGATGAGTTCGTGTCCTTTGTAGGGACATGGATGAATCTGGAAACCATCGTTCTCAGCAAACTGACATAAGAACAGAAAACCAAACACCTCATGTTCTCACTCATAGGCAGGGGTTGAACAATGAGAACATGTGGCCACAGGGAGGGGATCGTCACACACTGGGGTAGGTTGGGGGGTGGGGGGCTGGGGAGGGACAGCAGGGGGCAGGGAGGCTGGGGAGGGAAAACACTGGGAGAAATGTCTGATGTAGGCTACGGGGGGACGGAGACTGCAACTCACCGTGGCATGTGTGTACCTATGCAACAACCCTGCAGGATGTGCACATGTACCCCAGAGCTTAAAGTACAATTTTAAAAATATCCAGAAAGTCAAGTCTGAAAACCAAGAACATCTTTAGTAATGAAAAAGCCCATTAACCATAACTAATAAATAATCAATAATCCTTTTCTCAGCTATCTGAGTAATGTTAAGGATTCATTAAATGTTTCTGCTGGTCTTTCACCATGAAACCCTGGATCCCCTTTGATCCTGTTATGCTTTTCGATCCACACAGCTAAATGAAAAGCAGTGGTGTATTTCTTCCCTTAGAAGGGTCTCTTCTATTTGTTCCTTCTTCTTATTCCCCTTGCCCAATTCTAGACCAGGCCTTCATTATCTCATGCCTGCAGGTTTGATCTAGTCTTTGGCTATTCGATTCCATCCTTCACATTAAAACTAGATTAGCCTTCCCTTAATGTCACCTTCATCATTTTACTTCTGGGCTCCAGGACGGACAATAGGCTTTTGTAAGCTGATTGTGGCCTAAACTATAAATTACAAACTTCAAATTTTATTTCATATTAACTTAATGTCCTCATTGTTTTTCAATACATTCTGCTCTCTTTTACTGCTATTCTGTAGTATTTATTATTTATTCCAGAATTATCTATTCTTTCCTTCCAGCCTAACTATTCTTTACTAATCCATCAACGTCAAGTTCCAGGCTAACCTCTGGTGAGCTTTCACTCATTTTCCTTTGTTTAACTATTCTGTATGCTGTTCAATTATTTCAATACCTTAACTATACAATTTAAAATGATATAAATAAACAATACTGATATTATATACATATATACTAGCACACATTTATAGAAATGTCTGCATTGTCCTTTGTTTCTCATGCATGGGTCTTGTATCTCCAACTAGATGCCAAGTGCTTTACAGATAGATTCCCTGTGGCATAATTGATTTTTGTAGTTTGTTTCTCTCAGCATTTGCTTGTCAATAAATGTGTTTTGATTGCTTAGTATTTTGCTTCCCAGTTAATGCATATGTATTTCACTTTTAGCTTACTACAACCTCTACCTCCCAGGCTCAAGTGATTTTCATGCCTCAGCCTCCCAAGTAGCTGGGATTATAGGCATGCACCATCACACCTGGATGACTTTTGTATTTTTAGTAGAGATGGGGTTTTGCTATGTTGGCCAGGCTGTTCTCAAACTCCTGGCCTCAAATGATCCACCTGCCTTGACCTCCCAAAGTGCTGGGATTATAGGCATGAACCACTGAGTCCAGCCTATTCATAATTCTTTACTCCCTCCTTCTCCTGATGTGGAGTACATTTATCCACTCCATTGATTTTGGTCTTGGCCATAAGATTTGCTTTGGTTTGTGATCTGTGGGAAGATGGAACATATGCCACATCCAAGCAAAGAAGCACAGGAGCCACTGCAGGTTTCTGCCAGCCTGTTTTGCCGCTGCTCTTTGGAATGAGAACAGCATGTCCCCAATAGGGCTGCTTCTTCAGCCTGGGCCTTGGTATGAGAAGCTTGCATAGAGCAAGTGGACCCACAGCTTGCAGCAGAACACAACCAAATTACAGCCTTGTTTCGTGAATGAGAAGTAACTTTTCTAAATCCCTTATACTTTGGAGTTGTTTGCTACACCGAAAAGCTGACTAATACAGGACCTTAGAATTAATCTGACTTCATTTTGCGTGTCATGAGAGAGATTTAGATTTTTATAGTGAGCTAATGGAGGAGTTAGGACATAAATTGTGAACAACTGATTTTAGTTCTTTAAAAAGAACATACACACAAAATGCCTGGCTTTTTTGTTATCGTAAAATTTGGAGAAATATAACTCAAATAGTTTGAAATTTGGGGCCTTCAAACTCTCTGAAACTGCCCTCTTAGACTGTCATTAGCTTCTAGAGAATGGGTAGGAGAAAATCTAGAAAATAAACAAAATGTACTTTCAGTATAAAATGAAGTATACTTCTATGTGGAAGATATTAATCTGTTTTAGATCCAAGCTCGTTTGGTAGAAGATAGAAGGACATGCGGTAATGTTTGTGCATTCTTTTCAGGCCCACGTCTTTCATATGCATTGTTAATCTAAAACATACATTTAAAAGTCTTCCATTATAAACAATCCCTTTATGATAGTACATTCTTATTTGAAAATAGATATAATGTCTTAATAAGCTATCTCCTTGATTTCCACGACAAAATCTCATGTGTACTTTGATGCTAAGTGGGGAACTCCAAAATCTTAACCATTTGCTTTGCAAAATTCAGGATGCTTTGCATCCCTATCATTATGTGCTTCAGTCCATCAGAAATTTAGCTTGGTCCCGAAGTTTATGTTATGCTTTTGTATTCTTAGAATGAATTCATTTTCTTAACTCTATGACATTTGTTACTAAAAGTTCAGACTAGACTCCTAGTTTAATTCTTATAGAAATTACTAACACATCTACTTTCTTTTCCATAGCAAATTTTTGAGAGTAAAATCAGTCTATGTAGCATTATTTACGCCCCCACTTATGGGAAAAATAATACTTCGTGGTTTAGGTAATGAGTGTCTCATTGAACAACTACTTACAACTATGTTTTTTTTGTTGTTGTTGATTGTGCTGCTCCTAACAAAGGAAACAAAATGTAATAAACCAGATTGGGTAACCAAATTGATATTCTTTGTTAAATTTCCTCTCTCCCCTTATTTGGTCTTACACAAATCTTACCTTTGTGAAAAAACATCTCTGTAAGGACTGCCATGTTGTAATGCAATTCCATATCCCCGATCAGCAACAGTATTTCCAATGGTGTAAAAGGAGCAATCTGGGTCATTGATAGCCACATATTCCAATACAGCTGCATCCCATACAAAAGCATAGTTTCCATATTTTACCTGTGAAAATATGAAGAAAAAAAGAAGAAATAGGGTTTAAAGATGGAATTTTAATTTACATAGACAGGGCGAAAAACATTACAGTGATATGTATTTAATTGTGCTAAAAATAATAGAACACATTATCATCCTTCAGTATCTGTGGGGGTATTGATCTCAGAACCCCTGTGGATACCAAAATCCAGGGATGCTCAAGTCCATATATAAAATGGCATAGTATTTGCATATAATTTCTACACATCCTCCAATATACTTAAATCATGTCTGGATTACTTATGATACCTAATATAATATACATGTGATATAAACAGTTGTACGGTATTGCTTTTAATTTGTATTTTTGTTGTATTATTATTTTCTATTGTGTTTTAAAAATATTTTCAGATCATGGCTGGTTGAATCTGCACATGCAGAACCTGTGGATATGGAGGGCTGAGCACATTTCTAAGTAAACTTTTATTCTGAATGAGAATTTGTACTTTGGTTAATTTATAGCTCTGTTCTGAAAACATGGGAAAGGTGGAATGTTTACTATGCTTTTAGGCCACGTTGCTTGTAGTGAAATGACCCCTGAGTGGAAAATGTCATTTAGATTGAGAGAACAAAAAATGCATTAAAGGAAGGCATGTCTTTGAGCTTCTACCAGTTCAGTGATTCTTGTGACTGGGACTGTTCCTTTTGGGGACCATGAAAGCTATGCCTTTAAAGTTATTACAAGGGCTACTGACGCATTGGGGTACTAGGCTTCTAAGCCAGGTGGGTTTCTGCACTCATTCAATATAGGTATTCATCCCTATTCTAAATGAAAGCTGCAACTACAACTCATATTGAAGAAAAATGACAAATATTGTCTTGCTGATGAGCTTTATCTCCTGTCCTATGTCCTTCTAAATCGATCTACTGTCACGTGTGGCCTATGGGTATCTTGCAGATGAACTTAGAAGAAAATTCCCTGGTGGACTTTGCAATGAGGAAAATAAAATAATGTCACAACCTCCTCTGTCATCATTTAAGGAACATAACTTTACTCTAGGTCACTTACGATTTCTTTAGCGATTTTTTTTTCTCTCAGTAATTACTTATATACTAAGTCACAAATTTACCCAAAAAAATCCTGACCCAGTATCATGAACATCTCAATAAAGTATATTTTCAGCTTTATTACATATCAAAATGAACTTAACAAATTCATAAAATAAATAGAAGTAATAGTTAAAACCCAAGGTTAGTTTGTTTATATTAAAAGAATAATATAACATTATTAAACAAGGAAAAGAAATACTGGTTCAGTATTAGAAGTATTATTGGCATGAAAATATATCTTACAAATGAGGCTTCATAAAATTTTTAAATGATCTTTCAGTAGACACAAAAAAGATAATTGGCAAAATTAAAAACAGTTATCTACCTGTTATCTATTGGTAAACCAGAAAGAAAAAAATATCCATAATGAGATACAGAATACTTCAAATACCAGTAAACCTATTACAAGCTGAAACTCTAGTGGCGTTACCATTAAAGTAAAGAAAATGATGCTATTAACCCAAAATTAGCATTATTGTAACAACTTTATCCTATGCAATAAGAATGGAAGCAAATATATGATTTGAATCTATTAGGAAAAAATAATCATCCAGTAGAGACAAAGTTATCATTACTTGATAACATATTTAAGAAGCCCACCAGACTCAACTGAAAAAGTATTTTAAAAATTCAGATTTCAAAAAATAGATAGATTATAAATGGATATAAATACAAATGATTTGCTTTTCTATTAATATATTAATGAGATTAGTTTGAGTAAAAATATCTATGTATACTAAATATAAATATAGAGAGATAAATTTAACAATAAATTAGTAGGAGCTATACAAAGAACACCGTTAACACCTGACTGAAGATGACTTGGACAAGCTTCTGGATAAACAACATATTCCTAACAGTGCAGATGCATAATTATAAAAGACATTTAAATTTTTCTCAGATTATCCAGTACAAAATGCAATTCTAAATAAAATGCCTAAAGGTTATTTTAGAACTTATTAAGATCTTTGCAAATTTAATTAGGAGAAAACAGATAAGAATAGTAAAGAAATTTTGAAAAAAAAAATTATTGGAGACTTAGAATACCAAGTAATTAAACATGTTATAAAGTTTAAAAATAAAACAGCACAAAATGGATTTAAGAATAGAAAATCAGTGGAACAGAATAAAAGTCTACTGTTTTTAAAAGTATCCCAGAACTTAAAGTATAATGATAATAATAAAAAAGAATTCTCTGCCATCATAAAACTTTTACCTCTCTTAAAAAAGAAGACTGTATTAGAAAGTCCATAAATCAAATCATGTGACAAATATGAAATATTCAAAAAATGTGACTGAGACGGGTCATTATTGCAAAAATGTCTGTATTAGAGAACTGTGTCACACCACACAAAATAAATTCCTGTAGTGTAACAAATTAAATATAATTTTAAAAATCAAGTTTTAAGAAAAGCAAAACTAGAAGAACATATGAGACTTTTTTTTGGTACTAAAAAAAGGAGTGGAATACCTAAACATAAAAGTAAAGGAAGCAAATATAAAAGAAATATTTGATACATTTAATTGTTATCTTTTTAATATATGTGTTTAGATCTCACCAACATTAGATACTCAATAAAAAGTTTTGTATGAAACAATGAACGGCCTAAAACCTTCAGTCCAGTTAACTGTGCTCAGTGGATACTTATTGTCTTTAGTTGAGGTGAACCCTAAACAAAGCATTGCAAGTATTACTCATGGAGTGTCTGTGGTACCCGAGAACCTATTAATTAGGTACTCTCAGTGTTTCTCACAATGTGATGTTAAGACCACCACCATTAGACTTACTAGGGGATTTTTGTGTTAGAAATGTAGATTCTAGATCCCTACCCAAGCTTGCTGCATGATGATGTTTGGTGCCTAAGGCCTGAGAATATGCATTTTAAGGATCCTGACAGCTTATGTACACCACGTTTTTTATTACTAATGATGCTGGTGATAAAAAATGAGTAATATCATCAGAAACGATTTTAGATACGTGGGGCTTGATATAATTATAAAACTAAGAGATGCTTGGAGTGTTGGTGTGGGAGAAGGAAAAACTTGGTTAGGTTCTACATTGATTTCTCACCCACAGAGTTATCTCATAGTTTCCTTCCTTTCTCTGATCCTTTGCAACCAACTTGCAGATCTGCTTTTAACTCCCGAGGTTTAACTTTACAGTGATTGGGAGTAGCAGTGACCTTGAAGCTTCCTCTAGCAACTCACTTTGATTTTTTTGTGATTATCTTCTGTTTTAAACAGTCTGGCCTCCTGGATCCCCTTGCAGCTTCTTTACAAACCTCAGGGGACCTCCCCAGTAAGGGATATATTGCTTTGCTGTTAGAAAAGTTTTTCTAGCATTGTTGTCAGTGCTTTGTGAACAGTAGAGGTTTACTTAAATGTATAGTAACATTATCTTTTCCATTATATATGTTGTTTTTTGCAATTCCAATGTTCCAAAGCATTATGAATAGATTTTTTATAAAGAGAATCATTAAAACAGTGTGATTATAGCCTGTAGCAATGGCAATGAAATGTTGCATAGTAACCCAAATTATTTTAGCTTTTAAAAATGTCCCTGGCCTTTTTCATCAATTAAAACATATAATCACTGTCTTTTGAATGGTTTTTAACCATCAAATTAAAACTCTATGAAAAACTCATCAACAAAGTCTAAAGTCACTTTTCAACAGAATAATAATTGAGAGACTGGCCTAAAAAGTTTTCAATCCATCTGACTAGGTAATGGAACTTTCTTAAAATTTTTCAAGTAGCCCTGTTCTTGAGGTCATGTTTAGATAGGCAACTGAATTACAAGCCATTGACTTATTTACTAATGGATTCCACACCAGGGGAGTCCTTCATACTACGTTAAACAGAAGAAAGCAAAAGTGAATCTGGGAGCTTCATGTCAGCATATTCAAGGTCTCATTAAGAGGAAGGAAAACAATCCAAAGTGACATCTACCTCTAGTATTAGCAATCTCCAGACCCTAAAGTAGAGATGCTAGGATGCTATGATTATTGATTGACATTGGTAACTACTGAGGTTCAGCACCTGTGTCCTCAGTGCCTGAGATACCAATAGCCTGTGACAAATTTACCACTTCCCCGATAACACTGGTTTTGTTCCCATTTCTATTTCTATAGCAGTTGTTCTTTAAATTCAATTTTACTAACAATCATTATGCATTAAGTCTAAAATCCTGAAGGTTAAGTCTATAAGGAATACAAATGTAAGACTTGGGCCCCCGTCATCAAGCTGCTTACAACTCAGTAGTGGAGATAAGTCCAGCACTAAATTGTTGTAACATGGATCATATTATGGTAAGAATCATAAGAACAACTTTTGTTTACAGTGGTTTAAAGAAAAGGAAAAGTAATTTTTATTGGAAGGAATCTGGACAAGTCTGAAATATTCTGGTAACTGAAATAGCTGTATAAGAAAGCCTCAAATATTTAAGTTCCTTATCAATAATACCTAACCAATTAAAAACATAGATATGCTTTAGAGATCATTTCTCATTTATTCACACTCTTCTGCTAGTTTTTGAAATTTTCCATTTTTCAGGTGAAGAATTATAAACATTCAGTGTTATTTTCTCAAATATTTGCATTTCTTGCCAAGTAAAGTGAAGGATGGGAAAGTGTATTTTCAAAACCTGCACCTGTGTTCTTCAACATATTAGGGATTATGGCACATTTCTAATTGTTTATAGATTACTTTTGTCCTGTATGCTCCTGTTCTGACATTTCCATCATAAGCTGATGCTGAAAGCATTTTGTGTTTTAATTCATTAGGTAGCAACCCCCTGTGCTAACCACAGAAGCCTATGCCACAAACAAACAAACTTCTGACTACCTGTTATCCCACCAACCTTGATTTGAAGTGGGAGGACAATATTCTTTCTCACAGAATCTTTAATTTAGCAAATTTTTAAAAAGCTCACTCCAAAATCTATAGCTTCAGAGAAACGGAAATGATGATCTTTTCTTATTAAAATACATTCAGTGGGGACAATTATGGAAAAATGACATTTAAACCAGAAGGGTTAGATAGGAATTTCCTTTGCTGAAGAAAGAATATCCTCCCTCTGTCCTCCGTTTCTTTCTTATGATAATAGATAACATTTTTCAACTGCTGCAAATGCCTTTTATACACACATTTATTTGTTCTTTACAACACTGTGAGACAGCGCACATGCTATCTAATTCACAAGTAAGGTAATTGTAACTTGCTCTAAGTCATACCAATGATTTGTGGTAGATTTGGAATGTGAGATCAAGTCTATCTTATGCTCTTTGCACTACATTAAATATACATTTCTGGGAGATTTTCCATAGGAATGAAAAAGCATATGAGATAGAGTAGCCATTTCTTGTAAGGCATAGCCTATGGAGTTTGAGAAAAAATGGTTATGTAAAGAAACATAATGCTATGTAGCATATAGCAAGGGCCACAGAAAGAATGCAATTTCCTTAGTTCTACATGGTCACACTATTAAGATACAATAATTGGGCTTTTAAGAAAAAGATTGCTTACTTGTAAAAATCATTGGAAAAAATGAATATTTGGTTTATATGACTCTGGACCCCCGAGGCCTGTTGATTTTGCAACCATTGCTCTCTAAGCATTTCTGATTCTTAGGAATGAAACAAAGCAGAGCTTTTGAATATTAAAATAAAGGATGAAGAATGAAAATCTATTATTTTTCACTCATCAAATAAAAATGAAAAGGCCTGAGAATGATGTGAGAGAAATAAATTCTAACCTTGCCCACTAAGCTGCAAAATCTTTACTATTTTAACTAACGGTCAGGAGAGGATAATGTGATTGTGAATCACAGGCACGAAGAGTTATGATTAACCCACAATCGATTTACAGTGGTCCTTATAATTCATTGCCCACATAAGTCCTAAAGATGGGATGGCTTTAATATTTATAACACATGGTTCTAGGTGGTAGCCTCTCACACTTTGGGCAAATTAATAATTTAGCATCATTCATCAATTCTTCTGAATTTATACAGCACAATAAATGATGATCGAACTCATGTTTAAGTACTTAAGACTGACTTTAAAATATATACAGTTTTGTTTACTACTGTCTTAATTGTTGGCCTACCATGTTTTATCTGCTATTTTGTTGAAATGTTAATTTGTGCTCTCACATAGTCATCATAGGGCACAAACTTTCATAAAGAAATATGAATGTATTTAAAATAAGTGACCATCATAGCACAAAAGCCCCAAATCAATTTTTTTAACCTAGAAGTGGTACGCCCACCTCTAAATCTTATCTCTTGCCTGTTCTTTTTGAGATTGTCAGAAATACTAAATATGTTTTTTAAAGTTTTTGAAAGCATTCTGGGAGAATACAAAACCGAGTGTAGCTTCTTTCTCCTCCGTGGACAACTTTTTCTTGAAACAAATGACTGCTGGGTTCTGGAAGACAGAAGGCTAGAAAGGTTGGGGCTCTAGGTAATTGAATGTGGGAAAGGAACTGGTTGATTCTCTCCTTCAGGCTGGATGTGTCTACGAAAACAAGTGCAACCTGCAGGGAAGGCAACAAAGAAACTAAGTTTGAGGAAACTTGGTTCACAGAGATCTGTGGCTCCCAAGTCCTCCTGACTTCCTTCCTTAGATATTTGTTCCCATGAATATATATGTTCTGTTGCCTTTGAATCAGCCAGGAAGGAGTTGAATGGGTGGACAGAGACCTCCTCTGTCCTGGAGTCTTGCAGCTTGGGACAGACCAGAAGACTGGAGAACCCATAGCTGCTTCTGTGTGCCTCAGCAGGGGAATGCAGTCACCTTGTTTGTTCTGGCCCACAGAGAGAGAGGATATTTTACCTTCTGCAATTCTCAATACTGCTGGTCCCTAGGCTACTTCAACAACTAGACCTGAATCCTCATGAGCTGACAGAGAAAAAGAACAATTCATATAGCAAATTCCAGTCCGAGAGGGAAAAATGAATTAGAACAAGTAGAATACACTCCAGGGAAATAGCAGTATGGAAGATTACAATTCTAACAGAAAAATTAAAAGAGCACTTAACTGGATTCAAGTGAGATAAAAAAAATCTTTGAGGCTACAAACAAATAACCCAGCTCTAAACCAAGATATTGAATAGATGAATTGAAGGAAATGCTTCTAAATGTAAGCTTAATAGGAAAAGTCTAGGATGACAACTGCCCTGGTTTGCCTAAAATGCCCAGTCATAGCACAAAAGCCCCATGTCATGAGGAACCTTTCAGGGAGGCAAAAAATTCAGTTTTTGGCAATGGGTACAGAAGGTTAGGGAGGGGTAGTATCAAACTCATATCGTGGCTCAAAAAATAACAGCTGAAAGCAACACCGTTTTTGTAGCAGATGGATATGGCATAGATTATGTTTCCCACAGTTGCTGTCACTGTTTTTCCTCCTGACTGCTGATGTTGGCAACTGTGATTTCTGTTCACAACAATGAATCATCCCTTGTTGCATCACTGTGAGTGTTGATGCTTAAGTGTGTTACTTAAGCACGTTGTAATCATGAGTATTAACAGTCCTTTGTCTGTGAATTGACTATTTATTTGGTATCATCTCGATACCAAGATAATGTGAATTTAACTTACAATATTGTGTATACTGTGTTCATTTTTTTCTGAGAGTTCAGATAATAAAAATGAGAATAGTTATAATACAAATGCCAGCATGACCCGAATATCACTGAAAAATAAGGCTAAGTGACTACATTATCTT
This sequence comes from Cacajao melanocephalus, assembly GCA_963573385.1. Taxonomy (NCBI): domain Eukaryota; kingdom Metazoa; phylum Chordata; class Mammalia; order Primates; family Pitheciidae; genus Cacajao; species Cacajao melanocephalus. The sequence continues at coordinate 12,621 of CAUYLG010017465.1, forward strand.
ATTACAGATGGAAGAACACAAATTACTGGATCAGGGAGGCAAATAAACATGCACAGTTAAAAACAGTGGCTACTGAGTTAGTTTGTGTGTACCATACGAATAAATATATATTATTGTACGGTTTCTCTGACAGCTCTATAAAACTGAGTGAAGCTACTTTTCCTTATTACAAGGTTTCAAATAAAATGTGCTGTGGAAAAACAAAAGGGTAAAATTTTGATAACAGATGTGTTGGCCTCTTACTGTATAGAGCTGATTCAGATCTTACTTAAATGAGCGTGTTTTCTACAGTAAAGTTATGTGTCAGATAATGGCAACAAAAACTGATTCATCTAACTTTTAAGTACTTTTATTTTAAAAAATGGAGCTTCAAATCATCTTCTAGATTTCTATAAATATTTTAATAAAACAGCAGAAAACATAAAACAAAAGTCTACTGATACTTTGTCCAAATACAAACTAGACTTGGCCTCTATCTGCATATTCTGTAGAAATTGCAAATGTAAATTTAAGCAAGTTTCATTTAGTCTATAAATTTCTTTTCTTTTTGAGACAAGAGTCTCATGCTGTTGCCCAGGCTATAGTGCAGTAGCACGTCTCAGCTCACCGCAGCCTCCACCTTCAAGGTTCAAGTGATTCTCCTGCCTCAACCTGCTGAGTAGCTGAGACTACAGACGCGTGCCACCACATTGTCTAATTTTTGTATTTTTCAGTAGAGACAGGGTTTCACCATGTTGGCCAGCCTAGTTTCGAACTCCTGCCTTCAAATGATCTGTGTGCCTTGGCTGCCCAAAGTGCTGAGATCACAGGTGAGAGCCACTATACTGGGCCTTAGTTTATAAACTTCTTATCAAAGAAAATTAAAAGATCTTACATGCAAAATGAACTGCATAGCTTGTGTACAACACTGCTTACCTGTGATATTAAAGCTTTCATAATTAAAATTTTTGATCACTTTTCAGTTACCTCAAAATGTGCAGAAAAACTTGAGGGTTTTTACTTAAAGAGATGGAAGGAGACAACTGGCTTCCTTAGACATAAGACAAGATGACTACTAATGGGTAAAATGTTGGGCTGTCATAAAATCATTTTCAAAGTGTGAGAAAAGAAGAATCTCCTTCTGTAATTTGGAATATATTGAGTGACAATGCAGAAAATAATACAGTAAAATAGAAATTTATATGCTGTATTTCCAAACTTGTTTGATGGTTTTGGAAAAAAACATAGGAGTGTAAAGAAGAATGAACTGACTGTGCCTGTGTTGCTTGATGGTGTGTGTAGATTGCAACAAAGACTCCTAGTGAAACAACGACACATTAAAAAAAAGAACTACTTCAGAACTTTTTTACTACTGAAACAATAAAAATAAAAAATAAAACAATAAGTCACTAGAACAGGGCAGCCAAGTTAGACAGGACTTTCTCAATTTCTTTACTAAAACTATAACTTTAGAATCTAGCAACAATTTCACAAAATTCAAATTATCCTTGTGCTTTAAAATCATTTTCCTGAGAGAGATTTCACTTATAATAACATCCAAAGCACTTCAGAGTGTTTAAAAATGATGGACATCTTAGATATATTTAGCTTATATGTGAATTTATAGATGCAAAGATGATTGACAGAAATCTGGCCTTTAAAAGCAAGCTTGTAGAATCAAAGTGTATGGATATCTTTTTGAAGAGCTGGAACTAATTTCTACAAGTTCAAAGACATTATTGCTAATAATTGAACTCCCATTTTATAGTCGAATGCTTGTTAAGAGTATATTTAGCTTGATGTCATCACACTGGAATGGCACCAGAATAAATGTAATGCAGGCTTAATAACAGTAGCGTTGCAAATCAAAGTGCATTTTATGTTTGACTTTATTCAGTCCTACAATTAAATAAAGAAAGAGGAAGCCCTGAAAATTACAGGCAATTCATGGAAGAATTATTGGAGAAGAAAGAGTAAAATTATTCTACCATATTTGGGGACAGGAAAGAACATGCCATTGCTATTGTTATTTAATACAGGTAATATCTGTTAAATTAGTCCTGCAGTATTTATGTTCCCCTTTAAAAAAGTTTCACATTTATATGCCTTAAATATATACTACACATTTAAATATCCAACACAGAGTCAGAAAAGAGTAAAAATAACTGATGCATCAGAGGACAGAAAAAAACTTATTAAAATATTGTTATACTTTTGTCAAATCTATTATTTAATTAGTACTAATATCAGTTACTTATTGACCCTGTTAACTAGTCCTATTGTTTATATAACAGCATTTAGTAATAAAAATAAATAATACAGAATAATATATAATTTTAAATAAATGCCTATTTCATGTTTTTATGCTAAAGTAATAAAACATATTATTATATATTGTATTATTATGGGTTTTAGTGTGATGCAGCTGTGTTCTGTGTTGTCCATCTAAAAAGCCGGATACTTTTAAATGAATGTTGCTGGCATAACTGACAGGAGGAAAATAAAATCAAGTATTTTTTTGTACTCTAAATGATAATTTTCAGTTGGACTAAATAATTTAAAATAAATAATAAAATCCTATAAGAAAAACCAGGAGAACATATGTAGTACATATAAGGAAGAATTTTTAACCAACTTATTAAATCCAGGATATATATATGTAAAGTTAGACATTTGTTTAACATGAAGCATTTAAAAGTAGCTGTGTATGTGAAAAGATACTAGTCACAAAGTCAACAAAAGACTGACAAATTTGAAAAAAATAACGGGGGACAAACAGTTAATATTTAAAATTATACAGATGCTTCTCTAATGATTTAACTAGAAAAGAATGGCACAGGCAAAATAAAAATAGATAGCATCTGAAAAGGCAATTCAAAATGGTACAAATATGTATGTCCAACAAGCATATAAAAAATGCCCAACTCATTAGTGCTGAGTACAAAATAAAATGATTGGGATACTGCTTTATAGCTATTAAATGTCTGGCAATACTTAATATATATTACTGGTAGACATATAGGGAGAAGTGTACTCTCACATATTGTTAGTGGAAACAGGAAAATGTTATAGTCTTTTTCAAAACCAACATCTCTTCAGATTAAAAAATACATAGATGTCTTCTAGCCCAGCAATTCCATTCCCAGGAATCCATCCAAGAGAAATAAAAATTTCAGATTAAAGTACAAGAATACTCAGTGCATCATTGTTTATTGTGACACCAAATTGGAAATAGTGATAATACTCATCAGTCATAGAATGATGATGTGTTCCTGCTAGGAAACATTATGGAACCATTAAAACAAATCTACTAGAGCTATACAAGGTGATATGGAAGGATTTCTATGATATGTTTGCAGAATATAGAAAAGCAAGGCACAGAAAGTATTTATAATGTAATTCTATTTTTTAAACCAACAATGACCAGGAATTATATACATATGTGGGTGTATATGTAAACATGTTATTAAATTATTAAAAATGCTTATGGAATAATACTATGTATTCCATTTGTTATCTTTTGAGGGTAGAAAAATATGGCTGGATGTAGGAAAAAAGAGAAGAATGGGGAAAAGCCAAGTAGAATGGTAAAAATAATGTTTTAAAAGACATGTGCAGTTACATTTATGCATTTATAAAAATTGCATGTGTGTAAATATGTTATTGAAGGTTTTTGTTTTTTAATGAGACTTTTTGAAAGTCAAGTTTATTACGGTCTAACTCATACATAGTCAAATTCATAATTTTTTGGTATACAAAAAGGAATACTAAATAAAAGCCCAATATTTTTGTTTTATGTTTAGAATTTTTAAATAGCATTATTAACATATATAGTAAAATAATATTTAGCCTTTGAGTCTTGTGATTTATAAGTCCTAGGGTATTCGTAATTACATACTCATAGTTGCTTTGCTCTAATAACTGATTTATTCCTAGTCAGGCTAGGAGGGCCATTGACACACACTTAACTTTAAAGCGAACAATATGTTAACACAAAATTATAATGGAAGACGCTTGGAGAAAACCCAATACACATAAAATGTATGCTAAAATTGCTAGATCGTGTCATCTGCCTATCTGTATTTCCTTCTCCCAACCACTCTGTCAACAGGTGTGTGTATGGATTCTGAAAAAATACTAGGGAGAAATTTTACTTTTGAAATTATATTGTAAAACAAACTAAATCCTAAAATAAGTGAGACATTTCAACTTTTATAACAGAAATCAGTTTTATCTCTAATTGGGCTCACCTTCAAGAACAGTATTTGCTCTCATTTCTCATACAATTTCTTAAGTGGCTGTATTATTTCTTACCCTTGGTTCTTAGATGTTTATTTTCTTTTGCTTGGAGTGTTTTCCTGTTCACCTTTTCTCTCAGTTCTACTTATTTTAATTTTTTTTTTTTTTGAGACAGAGTCTCTCTTTGTCACCCAGGCTGGAGTGCAGACGCATGATCTTAGCTCGCTGCAGTCTCTGCCTCCTGGGTTCAAGTGAATTTCTTGCCTCAGTCTCTCAAGAAGCTGGGACTACAGGCACATGTCACTATGCCCAGCTAATTTTTTATTTTTAGTAGAGATGGAGTTTCACCATGTTGGCCAAGCTGGTCTCAAACTCCTGACCTGAAGTGATCTGGCCACCTCTGCTGGGGTTACAGGTGATAGCCACCACGGCCAGCCTCAGTTCTACTTTCTACTATCCGCTTTAACTTCTATTAATCTTTTCATAACTGGGATTAGCTTAGATGTCACTTATTCCTTAAAGCTCTCCAGGACCCCAGGCTTTGGTTAGCGTCCCCTTAAATGATCCAATTACACCTTGTATTTACTCCTAAAACAGCACTTTAGCACATTGCATTACATTGCCTCTTTTGATTTTGCTCTATGCCATGTAACTGTAAACTTCTGATAGGCTAGAACTGCGTACTTTTCAAGCTCATATCATATGCCTAGCATGAGGCCCAATATTATCAGGAGTAGGCAAGTAATAAATACTTTTTGCTAAAGAATTCACTTTCTTTCTTTCTCATGGTCACGAGACCACCATACGTTGAACTCCCTATTCATTAAACTATCACTATATTCCAATTCTCAAACACTGGTAATAAGGACCAAGTCATAACGGAATGTTGTGACAGATCATGATATTTCTGCCATATACAGATCATACACAGTGTTCTATCAGAATAAAGGTATATAAGGTACCATTATTAAGTTAAACCACTGTGGTTTAAGTAGCATAGATACCAAAAGATTCAGAAAGTGTAGGTATGACTCAGACAGCACAGTTTCACAGAATGTTTGGAAATGTTGGCAGTGTTCTGTATCTATGCTGTCCAATATATACCCACAAGCCACATATGGCTACTGAGCACTTGAAATGTGGCTAATGTGATTGAGGAATCGGCTTTTTAAATTTTATTTAATTTTAATGCATTTAAATTTAAATAGTCACATGGGGCTAGTGGGTTATTACATTGGACATTACAAATTTAAAGATATTTGTTCCCAGGGAAAAGTATGACATTTTGCCCTCCTGGACTCACTTGAGAACAGCCATTTTTGGCATGTAATCATAGATGGCCTTGGAATTCAATTAGCTCCTTCATATCTATACATTACTATTCCCAAGTAAAGACATATCTCAGAGATAATGCAGGTTCAGTTTTAGACCACGGCATTAAAGCAAATATTGCAATAAAGTGAGTCACATGACTTTTTGGTTTCCCAGTATGTATAAAGGTTATGTCTACACTATATTGAAGTCTATTAAGTGTGCAATAGCATTATGTTTATAAAAGCCAATGTATATACCTTAATTAAAAATATTTTATTGCTAAAAACTGCTAACAATCATCTAAGCCTTTGCAATCCTTTTGCTGGTGGAGGGTCTTGCCTCCATGTTGATGGCTACTGACTGATCATGGTGGTGACTGCTGAAGCCTAGAGTGTCTGTGGCAATTTTTTAAATTAAGAAAACAACTAAATTTGCCACATTCCTCTAACTTTTCTTTCACAAAAGATTTATGTATAGCATGTGATGCTTTTGGATAATATTTTACCCAGAGCAGAACTTCTTTCAAAATTGGAGTTAGTCCTCTCAAACCCTGCTGCAGCTTTACCAACTACGTTTATGTCATACTCTAAATCCTTTGTTGTTATGTTAACAATATTCATAACATCTTCACCAAGAGTAGACTCCACCTCAAGAAAGCATTTCTTTTGCTCTTCCATAAGCAGTGCCTCCTCATTCATTCAAGTTTCATGACAAGATTGCAGCAATTCAGTCACGTTGTCAGGCTCCATGTCCAATTATAGTTCTCTTCCCATTTCTACCACATTTGTAGTTACTTGCTCCACTAAAGTGTTAAACCTTTCAAAGTCATCTACGGGGGTTGGAATGGACTTCCTCTAAACTCCTATTAATGTTGATATTTTGACTTCCTCCCATGAATCATGAATGTTCTTACTGGCATCTAGAATGGTGAATCCTTTCCAGAAGGTTTTCAATTTATTTTGTCCAAATTTATCACAGAAATCACTTATATGATAGCTATGGCCTTATAAAATATATTTCTCAAATAATAACATTTAAAAGTCAAAAGTACTTCTTGATCTATGGGCTTCACAATGGATCTTGTGTTAGCAGGCAAGAAACCATTAATCTTCTTGTACATCCCCATCAGAGCTCTTGAGTTACCAGGTGCATTGTCAATAGACAGTCATATTTTAAAAGGATTTTCTTTTAAATTTTCTGAGTAGTAGATCTCAACAGTGGCCTTAAAATATTCAGTGAACCAAGAAGTAAACAGATGTGCTGTCATTCAGACTTTGTTGTTGTACTTATAAAGCAAAGGCAGAGTAGATTTAGAATAATTTTTAAGGTCCCTAGTATTTTCAGAATGGTAAGTGAGCACTGGCTTCAACTTCAAATCACCAGTTGCATTAGACCTGAAGTGCTGAAGCCAGGCATTGATAGATGCTGAAGCCATCTAGCTATGAAAGTTCTAGATGGAACTTTCTTTCAATATAAGCCTGTTTTATCTGCATTGAAAATCTGTTGTTCAGTGTAGCCACCTCAATCGATGGATCTTAGCTAGGTCTTCTGGAAAACCTGCTGCAGCGTCTGCATCAGCATCTGTTGCTTCATCTTGCACTTTCATTTTATGGGACAGCTTCTTTCCTTAAACCTCAAGAATGAAGCTCTTCTAACTTTTCTTCTGCAGCTTCCTCATCTCTCTCACAGAGGTGAATAGAGTTGAAAAAAGTTAGGGCCTTGGTCTGGATTAGGCTTTGGCTTAAAGGAATGTTGCAGCTGGTTTGATCTTCTAACAAGACCACTAAAACTTTCTCCATATCAGCAATGAGGCCGTTTCCCTTTCTTATCATTCATACATTAATTGGAGTAGCACATTTAATTTTCTTCAAGAATTTTTCCTTTGCATTTATAACTTGGCTAACCATCTGACAGAAGAGGCCTAGCTTTTAGCCTGTCTTGGCTTTCAACATGTCTTCCTCACATGTGACTCTTCCTTTCACTTGAGCACTTAGAGACCATTGTAGGTTATTAATTAGTCTAATTTCAAAATTGCTGTGTCTCAGGTATTAGGGAAGCCTGAGTAGAGGGAGAGAAATGAGTAAACTGCCAGCAAGTGAAGCAGCCAGAACAAACACATTTACTGATTAAGTTAGTCATCATATGGGTACAGTTCACGGTGCCTCGTAACAATTACAACAGTAGTCTCAAATATCACTGGTAACAAATCACTTCAACAGATATAATAACAATGAAAAAGTCAGAAACTTTGTGATAATTACCAAAATGTGACAGACACTGTTGAGAAAATGGACTTGCTTAATGCAGGGTTGCTGCAAAGATTTAATTTGCTAAGCACACAATCTCTTCGAAGTGCAATAAGCCCCGTAAAACAAGGTATGCTCATGTATCAAAAGCAGCTTTAGGGCAGACGATTTTTTTTTTTAGACTGACTATACAGATAATACTTAACTAAATTAATTGCTATGGGCAAGAGCAATTACATAAGAGCTAAGAAAAACTCAGCATTTGATTATTGCTTAATAGTGAAAAAGAATTGCCCATGTAATAACACAATCCTCTCTGAAAAGCAAAATGGGAAGATTTTTTTATAAAATGACTTGGAAAATGAGTAAATGAACTCTTAAATTAGGACTTAGTGTTGGCAATATCACTCACTGCACATGGTAGCTTGTAAATTACTAAATTCAGCATTTTCACATTATTTGTTATGTTATGAAAACATGACATTTTGAAGATGACGATAGTTCACAGTCTATTACACATTACACAAGAGCATTAAAAAGAAATGTATATGGTGATCAGTTGTCACAATTCAATATCTCACCAACTTTTTGGCCCAGTAGTGAGAAAATAAAGGTATAATATGAGAGTGCTAATCATAATAACATGGGTACTCCAAATAAGGATAGAAAGATTTCCAAAGAAGCCAGAGAATCAATATTTTTTTAATCAATTTGGAAAAAATTCTATACAGTGGTTTGATAAAAAAAAAAATTATCATCATCAAAGTTTAAAGACAGGGGAACAAAGGAAGAATAGAAATTTTGGTCAGAAATTAAACAGAACTAATCCCAGTAAACATTTTACAAGTAATATTTTAGAAACTTCAATGAAACCTGTGCCTTGGTTGGTTTAATTGTGCATAGATTCAATTACTGATCTTTTTCATAGCTGAAGTTTTGGAAATTACCAGCTAGCAGAAATAGCTCTTGGTGTTATCAGGATTCCTTAGTAAAAACGCCCCTCATTGAATGCAGCAGTTCCCGAATTATTAAAAGAGTAAGTCATGGGAAAAGGAAATAATTCTAAAGAATAGAAATGAGGAACATAGCATGCTAATGGGTCATGTTCCAGGACACCCATGTATTTATGTTAGGTAGAGTATGCTGTATAGGAGAGGGCTGAGTCAGGAACTTCCTTGAGTAGGCATATACTCTATTTTCAATTCTTATCATCTGGTTATGCTGTATTTAATTCAGTCCAACTGTCCAATCCAATCCAAACCATAATCATGCTATATTTAATCCAAATCCAATTTAAATCACACAGTACCACCATTTGTAGCATGAAAATGTACTTATTATGAAAAGCACAGAGCTTGAGTCTCTAATTCAATGAATTTCCATTAAAAAATACACCTGTGAATCTACTGCCTCAGTTAAGATATAGATCATTTCCATCACTCAAGAAATGTTCCTTGCCTTCTTCCTCACCTTCTGGGCACCATTGCTCTGATTTCTCTCACCATGATAGATTTGTTTTGCTAGCTCTTGAGCTTCATGGAAATGATATCAAATGGTATGTACTCTTCTATCTCTGGCTAGTTTTGAACAGAATAATACTTTTGAGATACAGGCAATTTGCTGGTGTATCAGTAGCTCATTATTTGTTTCTTGCAGTATTGTGGTCTGAATAGACCACCATGTTTTTCCATTTCCTTATTGTTGGACATTTGAGTTGCTTCCAATCTGAATCTTTTATGGATGGAAGTTTTCATCTCCTTTGGGTAAATACCTGAGGTTGGAACTGCTGAGTCATAGGCTATGTATATGTTTAGTTTGGTAAGAAACTGCTAAACAGATTTCCAAAGTAGTTTTTACACATTTTACATCATCAATATATGTAAGTTCTAGTTACTCCACGTTTTTGCCAATATTTGGTGCCATTAGTCTTTCTAATTCTAGCTATTATAGTGGATGTGAAATGTAAATCATTGTGGTTTCAATTTATATTTTCTTGATTACTAATGATGTTAATTAAGCATTTTTGAGTTTATTGGTAATTTGTATATCTTCTTTTATGAAATGACTGTTCCAATCTTTTCCTTATTTTTTATTGTATTATTTGTCTTTTCATTATTGATTTTAGTTCTTTATATATGAGACACAAGATCTTTGTCAGAGATATGTATGCATAGTAAATATTTCCTCCCATTGTATGACTCACCTTTTAAATTTTCTTAATAGTGTATTTGGTAATTAGAAATATTTTTTATTTTTGTAAAATCCAATGTATCAAGTTTGTGATTTTGTTTACGTACTGAGACATAATTTTTATCCTACAAATTTATTCTGGAATTTTAATGAAATACCTAATGTGTTTACTCAGCTCTTTTAATTTGGCAGGGCTTGACCTCCAAACTTTGTCTACTCTGTGGTAGACGGTAGCTAGTTACATTTAAATGTTTGGACTGCTAGTTTTTGCTTTTCCAGCAACAACTTTGCATACACAGTTCAAGGTTATCCAATAATTTGAGGGCAGTTTCAATGACGATTTTAGGACTCTTCCTGTTCTGAGTCTCATCTTTCTGGTATTCTCCCTTAATTTTCAGATGTTTTGACAACCTTGACTCCATCCTGTGACACTCCAAGCCAATAAAACTGCAACTTTACTCTTGAATTCTAGCTGCCTTAATCCATGCATGGACTTGGAAGTGTGCTCAGGGGAAAAGCCATATAACTGCAGATCTTTTCTTGTGCGGTTTCTTCTCTCAAGGGTCATCTCTCCTCCAGTTTCTGCCTGCTTTTTGGAACGGTTAGTTTGGTACAAGATACTCAGCCAATACTGGAATCAGAACATAACTTTTTTTTTGTATGCATATAATCACATTGTTTTCCAGTAGATTGATGGAAATCAATGGAAGCCATAGTTTTAGGATTATTTTATCTCAAACTTAAATGATGCATTTGGAAATGAAATTTACTTAGGATAAAATTACAAGGAGTTTCAATGATGATAAGATTATTTTTGTAAGACTTTCTACAATCATCTAAAAGCTTTTTTCACTTAAAGAAATGCCTGCAATTTACTTGTAATCTATTTACCTGAAGCACAACTGAAGAGGCTGGTCTAACACTACATTTTAGGTGAAATACTTCTAAGTTTCCTTGTGCTTAGAAGTGCCCGCTAATGGCAGTGCCATAAAATTTTTCCTTCTCCAGATCTGCTTCTTTTACGTTCTCTAGTGGAATAGATGCTGAATCATTAAAGAATGCTGCAGGGGATTCACATTCAAGTTCATCTGACATTTACTGGATATGGACTGTGCGCCAGCACTCTATTGGGTGTTAAACCAGAAGTGAAAGGAAATAACATCATTTCCTGGTTTTAAATATCCTGGAATTGAGTTGGAAGTAAAATTTTTGTGGCAATGTTTAATTCAATATATAATTTTCATAGTCTAGATCGTATATGTAACTACTGAGAAACTTAAAAAGAAAATTATCATAAAGAGTTAGCATTATTTAGTGACAAATTAGTGTGGGTTTTGTTCTATGCCTTGAAGAAATTATAAATAAAAATAATTACAGTATATACTCATTACGAAGCTACATTTTATACAATTCCTGCTTTAATCTCTTCTCTGCACACACATACACACTAATTTGCATTATTTTGTCTGAATAAGACATAGAAACAGAAACAGAAACCTATGAAAGAAGATAAAGGAAGAAGCAAAAGGTAGTTTTAGTTTGCATCAAAAGGTGCATTCTCTTTCAAGAAGAATACATTTTAGTAGATACAAAAATGTGTAAATATAAAATATATGAAAATGCAAATATAAATAGTATTATAATTTGCTCACAGGGAATCTTAAAACTAGGTTAGTTCTTAGAGAATAAGTAAGATTAATCAGAATAAATATTTGGTGGAAAAGAAACAAAAGCAGCAACCTAAGAGATGGAAAAGTTAACATTTATTTACTTTTTGTCAGCAAGAAACCTATTAGAAACATCTTAGAGACATTGAAATTCAAAGCAAATTTCACTGGTGCTTAGCACAGTACAATAAACTTTAAAAGAGAGTGAGTGAGAAAGGAAGCATGAGAAGGAATGAGTCAATGACAGAAAGAGAGATAAAGAATAGAAAGAAAGAGACAGTGGGCTATGGGGGTGGGATGGCATCTGAAAGACACTGAATAATTTTATGAAGTTGCGGGATAGCCTATGTGGAATGGAAGCTATAACAATAAGTGATATCATTTGGTATCTAAAAACACAGCGTCTAGAGTCAGACAGCCTGGGCATGAAATGTGAAACCTGACATTCCTCTTATTAGACTACGTTAACCTCAATGAGCTTAAGTTTCCACATCCCTAACTTGGAGGGTTGTCATGTAGGTTGTACCAGAGAATGTACAGAGCACATAATAGCCCACTGTTCATTCACAGTGAACTGTCTATATTTCTAGTCTTTCCTATTGATACTATTAAGGAATAAGGCTGCAATCCTTTAAGCCAGGGCTAGCTAATAGAAAGCTTTAAATGCAACAGTTTAGATTTGATCCAGAGGTATCAAATATAATGTAGCAAAAAATGAAATTCAGTAGATGGAAATTTAAGTGTGAAACACAGCTTGGAAGTAGAATATAGCAGGAACTAAGTGACTAAAATCTGGTTGTAAAATAAGTACGTGCGCAAGGATTTTCATTGAGGCAGAAAGAAATATTTGGATTCAAAAGAAGTAGGAAGAAGCAGCTGAACCTGCAAGCTAACAAATTTGGGAGGCAAAAGAGGATAGGCAATGAAGAGTGTCTTGGGATTTCTGGGTTGTGTGATAGGGAGATTCGCTGGAGTGACTGCTCTGATAAGGATGATGAACAATAGGGACAGAGATGGTTCTGAGGGAATTACAGGAAGTTCTCTCCTAGGAAAGAAAAATCACAAATGAGCAAGTGAGCATTCAAATTCATTCTATTGGTAAGTCAGGAAAAACGATCTTATACATAAGCTAAAAATATATTGACTCCTAACGCATCCTTGGAGAAGCTGGAGAGTCTCTTGCATTCTGTTTCTCTGTGAACCGGAAGATTGTTAAAACATTCATCATAACATTTTGGAGCTGCAGATTTTCAAAACAGAAACACATAAAAACCACAAATAGAAATATATTTACTTCAAGTAACAGCTTATCAAAAGATAAAAAATAGTTGCTATCACATGAGGAAAGGCTCAACAAAGTAAATTAATATTCAATTTGTTAAAAAAAAAAAGCTGACTTTGGGAGGTCTTACATGCTTATTGTTTGTTGTTATTGTTTGTTTAATTGAATGAAGCTGAGAATCCAATGTTTACCTAAGCAAAACTAACATATCTCTTTGGAACATATTTTCACTTTAGATTTCTGCTCTAAAAATGTGATTATTTCTGCATAATTACACATCTGTTCACTGTCTACTGATAATTTTCTTCATGCCCATGAGCAATATATTTCCTATCAAATCATACACTTGAACATTGCATCAAAATGCCAAATATCAAAACAAATACATTAAATAGTAAGCCAGATATAATATTTTAAAATTAAATACACCAGCCATAAACCAGATCCCTATTAAGTCAATTACTGTTGTATGTAGAACAGCCTCACAAATGTCTATATAATACATTAAATCAGATCTATTGAAAACCAATATCCAAGAATGAGACAGTTAGATCGTGTTTTCACCAGTAATACTTAACCAATTTATCAAATCAGACACTTATTAATCAAAATATTGAGCACCACTTAATGCTGCAAAACAAAACAATGTAGCATAATTTTTACTTGCATCTGGAAAAAGTCTTAATATAAAAACTTGGTCATTCTCTAGCCTTTATTCTCTAAGAGAACCACATTGGGGTATTAGAAATGTTATTAGCGATAGCCTAAGAAGAATTTCTTGTACATTAAACATACGCAATTGCAATATTTCTAGAAATTACAGAGATTCACTAGGGCTAATTTGTATCTGAATGGCTAAATACTGAACTAGATAATAAACACAAGGCAAAAGGAAATTAGCAAGAAGTGCATAGCCTTTACATATACATCTCATTTCAAGCCCAGTTCTGCCACACAGATGTAGAATAAACAGAAATAGTTTACTTAACTACTTGGGACCTGTTTTCTCAGCTATAAAATTCATTGCAAAATACCTTCCTTGTAGAGTTTTGAACATTAGTGACAAGGCAAGAAAAATAAATAACTAGCACAGTGCCTGTCACATAATAGGCAATCAATACATGGTAGGTAGAAGTTGTTATTAACATGATACCTGAAGAGCAAATAATGATCTCATTTTATTTGCATTCTATATGGTCTTAATATGGAAATTGAAATAATATAATGATGAGGGACTCCTAAAATGTTGGAATAATATTTTCATGGTAATATTAATTACCAGAAAGAATTGAGGAAAGTAGCTGTGCAAACTTTTAGGGAAGTAAAAGGCCTGTAAGTAAAAAGAAATCAGGGATAAGTCATTTAATAGCTCTCAAGAGAGTGACAATGGTAGATAAATAATAATAACACAAATATTTTTATTGAGTTCTTACTGCATCCCTGACACTGTGCAAAATGCTTTCCATGCAGTGTCTTGTTAAGTTTTACAATACCTTTATGAGTAGGTATTATTCCCATTTTACAAATATTGGCACTGAGTGAAGATGAGAGGGAATCAATAATTTGCCCAAGTTCCCACAGCAAGTAAATACAGGGCTGGGTTTGGCTCCCAAGTAACAGGTATAAGAACTTGGTCTAGATGTGAACAGATTATGTAATGCATGAAAAGAAGGCATACACATACACAATTATGAAATGTTAAATACTAATAAAATTAAGTCTCAATGTACCCACAGTAAGGTGTCATAAGAGAAGCCACAACTAAGTGCTAAGAAATTTCATGGACAATTGACATTGAAGGAAGGGGTACTACAGAAGGCTTCCTAAAGAGACGAAAGCCCAGTTGGATCCTACAGGATAGAGGCCTGGAGGTCACCATTGTTTGAGGATCAGAGTAGGCAGCATGCCTTAAAAAGCAAGGGAAGGCAGAATCACGAATGTTGTGGAATTCTAGGCTGAAAAGCTAGGACTTCATTCTGGGTATAATGTATATGATGAACCTGTACAAGAGTTCATGCCCCACCGAACTTGATCAGGGAAAACCCAGAATGCGCTGACTGTTGTGTAGCTGGAAAGCAGGTCCAGTGTTGTCAATTTTTCCGATTTGTTTAGAGAAATAAAAAACCAACATTACCAATTCCTCTTATTGTCAGGGAATGGAAATATTTTTAAACATTTCTCAGGCTTTGGCCTTCAGGGGAGCAGTCCTGGGTAAGAGGTGGGGTTCAGACTTAGTTTACCCATCTGCTGTAGGCAATTATGAGTGTGACTCTGCAGCCTTTAAAGGAAGTTGCTCATTGATTTCAGTGAAGATGCTGGGTAGGTATGAATCAGAATGAGAGCATTAGCTGATGGAAACAGAAAAACATGGACAACAACCCTGGGATTTGATGCATTTTCTGTTTGCCTTCTCTCTTGAATAGTTATCGCAAAGCACAAGGATGTAAACAATAAACGATACTCATTCTTACAGAAACACTGGTGACTGACCGTTTGCATTAGCTTATAGGTTATCTATAACTCTAACGCCTAGTTTTTTGTAGTTTTATATGATATTAATGTAAATTAATGGAGAGGAAAACATTTACAACATAATGAATATGTATAAAGAACCTATTATTTCAACTACAAAAAATTTTTGATTGTTTTGTAAATTTCTTTAGCTTATTCATTTAAAAATAGTGTCCGTCCCTCCTTCCTTCCCTTCCCTTTTCTTCTTTTTATATTCTTTAGGTGGTAGTTTCTTTTTGGAAAAATCACCCCTTAACATTTATCATATAACATGTAACTGTAACTCTACAAGTTCCCGATCATGTTTTTTATTTGTTCATACTTTTCATGAAAGTATTTTCATACTAACTTACATGTGAACGTTTTTATTTCCAAATTGAAAGACCACTGCACTATTTCTAGACTAACCATAAAGTAATGGCAAAGGTTAATTTAGGATTATTATCTCTGGATTCTCGTATTATCCCTGGGTTTATCTAGTTTTGCAGAAAGAATGATTATCTGCTAACCACTTTTAATAGTATACAAAATGTTTCTTAATATCATTCCTTTCAAGAAATCCATATCAACCTCACTTCAATTTCTCTTTGGAAGCTTTTCTTTGAGTGATTGAATGCATTTATGTGTAATTTCCTCATTATTTTAGTCACGAAATTTTAACAGGGCTAGGTAGAAAACAATGATTATAATGTAATATAATAAATTTTCTTTACCAATGGAGTAAAATAGCTAAATAGAAAATAAAGCTTAGAACACAGTGTAAAAGACTAGAAAATATTAGAGAAAGTGCAAGAAATACTGAGGATAGTGGAAATCCTAAAAGCTCAGTAATATGAAAATGGGGACATGGATAGATTTCAAGGAGTCTTTGGATAGAAAAAGAAATTATGTATTTTAAAATATACTCTAACTAAAATTTAATAATTCCGCCAAATATGGATGTAGGCAAAAATCACAGTAGTATTAGCAGTACATGTCACTTCGCTATCAGCAAAAATTATAGATATTTTCATGATAGTATTATTGCTGCAAGTATCTCAAAATACAATCTGTGCTCATTAGTAGTGCAGAATTAACATATCTATCAAATATATTGCTAGATTTTGTTATTGATGCATTCATAATTATATTTTTATGTTACACTTTTAAATATTTAGATAACCGCATTTTAATAAAATTAGGTCCTTTGTAATCCTGTGCATCAATTTTATACAATTTTAAATATAGTTCTATAGGCTGTGCTCAATATCTAGAGCAGTCTGTAGCACAAAGATTGCTGGGTAGAAGTTTCAGAAGCAAAGAGCAGAGGGAATAAAGAGAAATGATAGACAGAAGGAAACTTCACAGAGGAGAAGAGATCTAAGTCTTTAGATTAAATGAATTCAGTCAACATCAGTGTCTGAAAGTGATTAGCTCTCTTGGGAGGAGATTGGGACGGTGTGGAGGATGTATAATTTACTCTAATTACTTTTGCTTTATTTGAATTTTTTAACAACCTGAATGTAGTCTTGTATGAATTTTTTAACAGGGTACGTATGTACAAGATTAAAAAAGAGAGAAAGAAAGAAGAAAGAGAAGGTAATACTTTGGTATTACTGAAGCAACTGCCCATGCTAAGGAAGATCAGCGTGTGAGCATTCCAGATCGTCAACAGCCTTTGTGTCCTCATTTTACAAGTCTCAATTTAGCAACAGGTCCAGTGGAACAGAAGGCTTTGCAGCCAGACCATCATCCTAGGATTGAACCCTAGCTCTATCATGAACTGACTCAGTAATCTTGGCTAAATTATCTCAGCTTTCTGAAATTCAGTTTCTTCATTTGTAAAATTAGGGTAATATCTATCTTACCACACAAATGTCAGATGAGAGCTAATGCAAAGATATGTATGTCAAGTATCTAGAATAGTGTCTGACATATAACAGGCACAAAAATGGCAATCATCATTAGTATTGATCTTACGTTGAAAGCTATGGCAAGCTATTTAAGGACTTATAAAACTACTTAATGGCAAGGGGTAGTCATTTGAATAGAGTCAAGAATATAGGGATAGAAAAAGATTAGGTCTTACTGTAATGTAGATGGGCAGAAGAAATGCATAAGGTGAAGGATATGAGAAATGTTTAGGAAACAGGTATCTCCAGATTTGATGGCCAGGTTAAGTCCTGAGTATGAGGGAAGCATCTGGTGACCCCAGATATCTGAACTGGTTGAATGGAAGGTACATCTACAGAAATGCCAGGTTTTGGGCAAAGGGTGATATGATTAGTTTGGAATATGTAGAAATTAAGATCTCTAGGGCCACTCAAGTACTTTAAGTGGTAAAGTATAATGTGTTTGGATATAGAGGTCAGACACTCAGGAGTAGAATCTCTTCTAGAGCCATAGGTTTGGCTATCATCAATTTAATAGATATTGACAAACTCATGGGTTTATGTAAAATCACCAAGGAAAAGTGCAAAATGTGAGAATGGAGGGCTCGAGATAAACTTCTAGCACACATAAACGATTTAAGAACCGTTTATTTATTTATTCAGTAACTAAAGGTGGATATATCATGTACAAGGGAGTCTTCATGGAAAATGTGTATTATGAAAAACTATGCATAGATTTCAATTTTTTTGCATCAAAATAACTTGTACTAACTTGTTATAACATGTCTTGGTAGGATCTAGTTTGAAGCATTAAGAAGGATAAGATATCAGTTTGAAAAGAGCCCTTATTAGAGCAGCATGAACTCTGCTAAAACTGAAGCAAGAACAAATATTAAATTTATGGTGAAGCTGGGGTGGAAGAATAATGAAATGATTAATGCTTTACAAATTTTTATGAGGACAATGCCCTCCAAAAAAGCAGTTTCTAAATGGATTTTAAGAAGGGGTGAGACCATGTTGTGAGATGAAGCCCACAGCAGCAGACCATCCACATCACTTTGTAGGAAAAAAAGTTAATCTTGTTGATGCCCTAATTGAAAAAGACAAATGAAACAATAGTCAACACTGCAGACATCTTCATTGACTCAACTGACACAATTATAACTGCAAAATTAAAGTTGAGCAAACTTTCCACTTGCTGGGTGCCAAAATCATTGTGCCCAGATCAGTCACAGACAAAAATGGAGCTTTCAATGAAAATGTTAAACAAGTGGGATCAAGATCCTGAGAGATCTCTTTGAAGAATCGTTACAGGAGATGAAACACATGTTTCCCAGTATGATCCTGAAGACAAACTCAATCAAATCAATTGCTAATAAGAGGTGAAATTGGTCCAGGCAAAGCAAAAGTGGACTGGTCAATAGCAAAGGTCATGGTAACAGTTTTTTGGGATGTGCAAGGCATTTTGCTTGTTGATTTTCTGGAGGGCCAAAGAAAGTCTGCTTACCTGCTTACTATGAAAGTGTTTTGAGAAAGCCAAAGTTCTAGAGAAAAACACCCAGGAAAGGCTTCACCAGAGAGTCCTTCTCCACCATGACAATGTTCCCACTCTTATCAAACAAGGAGAATTTTATGAGGCTTTTGATGGGAAATCATTAGGCATCCACCTTACAGTCCTGATTTAGCTCCTTTTGACTTATTTTTGTTTCCTAGTCTTAAAAAAATCTGTAAAGGATATCCACTTTCTTCAGTTCATAATGTATAACGACAGCATAAACATGGTTAAATTCCCAGGACCCTCACTTATTTAGGAATGGAGCAAATGGATGGTATCGTCACTTACAAAAGTGTCTTGAACTTGATGGAGCTTGTGTTAAGAGACAAAGTTACATTTATTTTTAAATTCCATTTCTAATGAACTTTTTGAAACCCCTAATATATACTTTGACTCATAATTTTATTGCATCCTCTTACAAAAAGAGAATACATTTAGGACTAAAACATAAGAGCTCAATTAATAAGAGAAAGGAAGTATCCCTCATATCAAAAAACAAAATTTTCAACCATTGGGGGTATAATAAAGAAAGGAGGAAATTTTTTTTCCCAAAGATCTCCTTAAATTAAATGTTTATCAAAAAGAATTGTTAATGTATTTACTGATTTTGTCAACATCTTCAAATGCCTACCCTATTTAAGGACTAGTATTTAAAATATTCATTGTATTTTTTCCTAGTTTATTTATTAACCAATATGGTGACAATATTGCTTTCTATTTTGTTTGTTGGCTTATGTTTACTTTCAAAGTTATGTTATAAGAGAGCCTTTAGAGGGATAGTGCTTCCATTTAAAATATTTTTCGAGACATGTTTTTTCCCAAGGCAAATTCATTTAGTAAGTCAAGGAACTTCTAGATATGTTTTACTCACAAACGGTAGTGTCTTTATGAAACTGTTTTTATTTCATTTTTAATCTAAGACCAGAATCCTAAAATTCATTCCAATTTCGTAGAGGTCATTTTTCAATGACTCTAGAAAAATATTTTGGCATTTTCCGTCTGCTTCCTTTGGTTCCGAAATCCAACAGGACTGTTTACTGATGTCTTGTTCATGGTTTGTTTTCTCTTTTTATTACTACTCTTCAAACTTTTGAACTTCGAGTTGTTGTGCTATTGTAGTTTGCTTGCAAAAAGCTTGAAGGCTATGTATTAGTTATTAATTGCTAGTGCATAAATTTGGAGGTGAATTCAAAAGTGAGAACTGAAGGAGAATGGATGTGTCTGAGGAACAACTTTGGACAGCGTGCATC
Source organism: Cacajao melanocephalus (assembly GCA_963573385.1). Classification (NCBI taxonomy): domain Eukaryota; kingdom Metazoa; phylum Chordata; class Mammalia; order Primates; family Pitheciidae; genus Cacajao; species Cacajao melanocephalus. The sequence continues at coordinate 32,725 of CAUYLG010017465.1, forward strand.
TTAAGCTGAGAACATTGGAAAATTGGAAGAGAGAGGAATTTTGTTATATCTGATTCTGGCACCTGCCACTTCTTAGGCGTATAATGCTGGCCACGTTACTGAGCCTTTTTGAACTTCAGTTTTTTATGTGTACTATAACAACAGAACTACCCTCCAGGATTTTGTGGGGATTAAATGTTTGTAAAGTATCCAGCACTATGCCAAGAACACAGCAAAAAACATTCAATGAGAATCACTGTTATCTTTCTTCTTCTCATTATTATTTGGCATTGAGACAATTCCCAAGAACTGGATCAACACTAATAACAACAAAAAAAGGTCTACAGCACCGAAGAAGAAGGCAGCTAATTATTTATTGTTATTCTATTGTTATTTTTTAAGCAAAGAGAAGTATAATAACACAAACTAGAAAGTTAAAGAATAATTCCTTCATACATATTTATATCCATAGCGAGTTAAATAGTGTCTCTCCTCAAAATTCATGTCCATCTGGAACCTCAGAATGTGACCTTGTTTGGAAATAGCATTTTTGAAGACATAACTAAGGTAAGGATCTGGATGAGGATTAGGATGATTCTAATGTCAATGAAAGTATATTTATGAGAGACAGAAAAGGACACATGGAGATGCAGAGACGAACGTGATGTGAAGATGGAGGCAGAGATGGGAGTGATGCTCCTGCAAGCCAAGGAATGCCTGGAGGCACCAGGAGCTGGAAGAGGCGGGACAGGATTCTTTCTTAGAGGCTTCAGAGAGAGTGTGGCCTTTCCACTACCTTGATTTTAAATTTCTAGCCTCTAGAACTGTGAGAGGAAGTCTCATTTTTTGAGCCAGGAAGCTTGTGGTGACTTCTTATGGAAGCCCTAGGAAATTAACACAATGTTATATAAAATCATTTCTATGGAAGGGTTTTTTTTTTTCCCTCTCACCCTTTAAAGAACTTAAGGAATTATTTATTTTCACAATCTAAATATAATCTTACAAATCCATTTCGTTTTTTACTCCTTGTTTTGTTCTTAAAAAAACAAATACATAACAAGTAAGATCTCCATTATGAAATTGGAATATGAGAGAGGTAAATACATTTTAGAAGTGTCAGAAATTATATTTATTGTAGGCAAATGTCTGAGATGATTGCTATTTCTCATTCTATTTCTGATAAACCTGAAGAAACTGTGAAACTAAAGCAATGTCTAGTGAGAAACAAATTAAAATAATACTTTTAAGTGGGCAGTGTGGTGGGTAGAATAATGAGTTACTCCACTTCAATATGTCTACCATCCAATCCCTGGAATCTGTTCATATGATACCACACATGACAAAAGAGAGTCTGCAAATACGATTAAGGTGAGAATTTTGAGATGGGGAGATTATCTAGGATTATCCCTTTGGGCCTAATCTTAAAAGACAAGGGTCCTTTTAAGAGGGAGTCAGGAGGGTCAGAGACAGAAGGAGATTGGATGATACTTTGAAAATGGAGGAAAGCTACAAGCCAGAAACAAAAACAAAAACAGTTCAGAGCAGCCCTCTTAATTCTGTGACACTTGGCTTTCCTAACATTATCAATTTAAAATATTTTATATTTCCAGATTTACTATAACATATTTGTGGCTATAAATGCTGTGTAGTTTAGGGATTACCGGATGAACATGGAGGCCCTGAATATTCCTTGAGTTCTGTTTTCTTCTACAAATAACTCTACTTTTTTCACGTTGATTTTTGGAAATTAACCATTTATAAGAAGCTTCATTTCAATGGAATTTATTATGAATAATAAAATATTCTCCTTTCACTTCTATCACTCAGGAGATTCCAAAAATGTAAACTAACACAAGAACAGAAAACCATACACCACATGTTCTTACTCATAAGTGGGAGTTGAACAATGAGAACACATGGACACAGGGAGGGGAACATCACACATTGGGGCCTGTTGAGGGGGTGGGTTGGGGGTTAGGGGACGGATAGCATTAGGAGAAATACCTAATGTAGATAACGGGTTGGTGGGTGCAGCAAACCACCATGGCACGTGTATACCTATGTAACAAACATGCATGTTCTGCACATGTACTTCAGAACTTGAAGTATAATTATAATAATAAAACCATGACAATTTGCAAATGCTATACATCAGGTTATTGTTGTTTGGTAGTTTGGGGGTTATTTGGGAGAGGGTTGTTTTGAGAACTGGTTGTTAAACATTTACCAATACAAAAAAAAAAAAAAGCTCTTGCCAGAAACTGGGGAAGAAGATCTCACTTTCCACTTTCCTAGCTGACAGTTTACTGAAAATTAACCATGTAATGCTTTGCAGAGTGTTTAAAAATATGCCAAGGGAAGTGGTGATGTTCATTTAGAATACGGCATTATGACATACAAAATTAAAAACTTCCTAAAACATTCATGCCTGGTGCAGCAAAACAGTTATCAAGTCTCTTGACAACAAAACAGTAAACTTTCATAGCTGTCTTGTAAGTTTTATTCCATACTGCAGTCAATTATGAATCTATGTGGCTGAAATACAAGCCTGAAAATACAGGAGTTCTTTCTCAAAATATTGAGAAAGAAACAATTATTGTGCTGTCAGTGGGTGCTATCGCATCAACACATCAGTATGTCTCCCCGCTTCCCTATTTTTACGGTAGGAAACTGGGGAAAAGAATAAAATAATAGTTCGTTTGGCACAGTTTAACAAAAACTTCCTATCACCTTCTGCATGTTCAACTGATGTGCTGATATTGCTGTATAATGTCTCATTCTCGAAGTTCTAGAGACTGTGCTGAGCAAATGCTGGCAGCACTTCACTGAAAAATCTCACCCCTACACACCAGAGAAGAAATATTTTGATCAATATTCACTGAAGTCACTGGCACTCACTCTCTTTTATATTCACTGTACATCTCAGCTATGCGCCTTCTGCAGAAATGAAAAGGAAGAATACAGATGAAATATCAGAGATGTAAACTCAATCCATTCTTCAAAATAATTTTTGGAGAGCCTTAATAACCAAGAACGTAGATCAGAGCACTGGAGAGCATCCGAATGACAGGTGCATGCACACCTTTTCTGCCAGTCCGTCTTATTTTCCTCATGATCACTCAGTCTTGGTTGGATAAAGAAGTGACAGGGCTAAAGGAAATGAAAGCAAGAGGGAGCTAGAAATCCTGAGAGGAATGTTAAGCAAACCTTAGACATGTGGACTCTCTTTAGGGCCAGATGTAATTGAAGGGAGACTGGTGTGGGCAAGGGTTGCCTCAATGCATCCTAAACAGATGCAGGTTCACTGAGAAGCCACTAGAGCTCAAGGTCTTCAGGGTCCTTCAGTTGTCTGGTGAAATTAACATACTTTAATTGTAATCAGTTAAGACCGCTGTCTCTCAACACCAACTACTCCTCTATCATACTTCCCATTGGTCGGGTGGCAATGGAGTAGCCTTAGGTATTTTTTTTCCATGATGGTAAGAGGAAGTTCACTTGGGTATATTTTAAATAAGTTTAGGGAGGAAAACTTTAGGTGATTTGGGGTCATTTCCATATATGGTTATTGGTGTGGAAATGACCTCAAATCACCTAAAGTTTTGCAATTATAGCAGTCAGGACTGTAATATTCCTACCACCTACTGGGCTGACATATTGAGCTTCCTGACAAAAAGGTACAGGGATTGGATTTTGTCCTGTGATGTGAATGTGTCCTCTGGTGCTTGACACTGGAACTGTGTGGGTAGTGGAGGGGAAAAAGAGTTTGGAATGTTCAGAGCCAAAAGCTAGTCTGTGAAATATTCTTCCAAGTATGACAGTTCATATACAAAAGAAACTTGATAGAGGATTTCCTAAATTTTGCAACAATTCCAAAAATGTACATGTCATAAGCAGTAATGAGCTGTGAAGCTGAAAGAAGTTATTTCAGACTGTCAAGAATAAAAAAAGAAATTGATTTGGATCACCATGTTAGTGGAAAGACAGTTGTCTTTCTATTTGCTCTCCAGAAATGCTCTTACAAGTCCTTCATAAAGAGAAAATCAATGAATATACAGATAGAAAACTACAGGAAAAGCAATTATAGAAAAATGTCTGACAGTTAATTAAAACAAGGCAAGGTGATTTTTCTGGATTTTGTGATACCTGTAGTGTTTATCAGCTTTCTGAGGTTTGTAATGTGATGTGAGCACTTTTCTCATCCTAAGTAAATATTCATGTTTGTATCTAATTCTGTATTCTTTTTAAAAAACACTATTTTGTATTCTTTTTAAAAAACACTATTTCTGCCCCTCCCTACCCTCCCGACTTTTAATAGTATAAGCTTTAGGACACACAGAACCTGGGTCTGCGCCTATGATAAGGTGATCAAAATTGCTCAGTGGTCTAAAAATATCATCAACATCTCTCAAAATGCCTATTTTTCTCCTTAGGAAACCAATCTTAAAAGATATGCCTCTGATGAATTGGGACTGCTCCCTAAGTAGATGTAAGCACAATCCCGTGCAGACAAGAGAGGCCTCCTCCTGAATGTTGATGGGAGGGTGGAATAGCACTGTTAGTGTTGCTATGGTAGTTAAGATGAAACCCACAGAAGAGCAGATAAAACACTAGGCGTAGCAGCACTTTGCTGTGAAAGAAGCTCTCAGCAGTGGCCACCTCCAAATCAAACCTGCTGCACACACATCCAGAAGGCAATTATGAGAAAAATGCCACCTCCTTGCAAATCTTACTCTGCCTCTGTAATTTTCTTGGCATAAACACTCCCTTCTAAATGATTGTGCCCATTTTATTGTTATTACCAATCACATTTTCTTCTTAAAGTCAAAACAGAAAACAATATGACCTGAGTTAAGTAGATATTAAATGCAAATTTGCTTCCTAATGATATTAGGCCTTTTCCAGAAAGCTGACAAAACTACTTGCACACTTCATAAAGCACGGGACACTTCATGGCCTGTGCCATTTCACTTTGTAAAAGGAGTACAGAAGATTTGAGGGAAACATTTGGTTCATGTTCACTTTAAGTTTCATGAAGGCAAGGATTAGTTTCTTCCCTACCATTTTATTCCCAACAACTCACAGGGTCTGGCACATAGTATTTGCTCAATGAATAAATATGCACCAAAATATGTAATCTCTTTCTCTAAAAAATTAGCAAACATTTACTGATAGAATTTCAAATAGAATTTAATACATGCATGACAATGTATTTTCAACACTCTTCATATCCTAAATCTCTACTAAATTTGGGGAAAATTATCATCTTGTTTTTTCTTTTGTTTACTTACACTTTTTATATTTTTTTGGGAATATTTTTGAATTAAAAGGGCCCCTTAATCACTGTGGTTTTTTAGTGGCTGCCTTTGAATTTAAAAGTGTTTTCTCTTCTATAAATGTTTCCATGGCAACTCCCTGATGCCCACCCCCTCCCCTTTAAAAGCAGAGACATTTATTAGGAAATCCATAATTGTACTTTGTCCTTATTCATTCATATTTCTGTTTCCCACACTGGGCTTTAAGATATTTGAGGGCTTTGTATAACTTTCTATAACGACTTGAGTGTAAATACTTAATAAATGCTTAATTAAGGAAGAAATAGCAGACTCTTTGTCTATATTAAATGAAATGGGTAAAAAAACATATTTTGGGGAAATGGCAAATGATTTTTTGACTTGTATAATTTTCCTGTTATATTAAAAACATGGGCCTAAGCAATTTGAATATACTTCTAAACTATTTTTCCTAGATCAATGAGAGAATAAAAACAATATTTGTTTAAACATATTTCTTTTTCATCCTTTCATTTCCAGGAAAACTGTGTCCTTTTTCTTTTTTCACCCTTTTCTACTTGATCTCCTGCCCCTCCCAACCAATATGAATCACCTGAATATACTTTGAACACTAAAACACATACATGCTTTTATGTTCCTTTTTTGCTGGAAAACATATCTCTTTAAAGAAAATTCTTGGATCAGGAGATAAAAAACCAAAAGGAAATGTACACATATCAAAGAACTAGCAACACAGACTCACTAAAATTTAAAAAAAAAAAAAAAAAAAAAAAAAAGTGTTGCAAACTACATATGAGCAATATGTACCTCATGTGGGCAATATTTTCTATTTTGAAAAATATATAGATAATTTAATAGCTCCTAATGCAAAAAAGCAAAGTGATACTTATCAGGTTTTTAAATATGTATGAAGTTATTGTTAAGATGACCAAAAGTTAATTAATATAGTATTTGCAAAATAAATATATTTAATATTTAGACTTCTTAACTGTCCTGACCCCCAAAAAGTAGCATTTTGTGGTCTAATCCCTTCAATCTTTTCCCAAAGCAAAGCTATTTTCTTTTGTCAGCAGACTTTTGTTTTTGGATGTGAAGAGGAGAGTAGTGGAGTGAATTAGAGGGTACAACTGTTGCTGCCAATAAAGCGGTAAAATTCACTGGGTGGAAAAGAGAGAATGTGAGTAGAAAATTGATTGCCTTCGATGCTGTCAGAAACATTCCTTGCTCCAAAGGAAGTCTTACATTCTAGAGGGTAGCATAGTGGCAGGGATAACTTGAGTATCATTGAGTGCCTGTGTTCACTTTAACATTTTTACATGTAAACAATACCAAAATATTCTTGTACCATAGGATATTACAGGTAAGTGAATTCTACAAAGAAGTTTCAATAAATGTCACAAACTTCTCAATTAAAATATTTTAGCATAACTATTTAAAAATGTATTTAACTCAGATTATCAAATAAGACTGCCAAAACTCAAAAAGGTTAGAAATGTAACCAGAATAGTTTCTTCCTTTTAGGATTAAATACACTGATGCACAAAAATATCAAGGCCTTCACTAACTTGTCAGAATGCAGTGCTAAAATATAGAATTGATTTTATCTATAAATTCTTCTCCAAATTTTGAGGCTGTGAAATATTTCTGTATTAATTACTCAAGAAATCTATTCCTTTATGAGGTATTAAAGAGGGGCTCATGGATGACAGATCAGACACAAATTAAACAAGTATACCAGTCTATCTTTATATCAATAAAATACAACACTAACATTTAAAATTTACTCTATTCTGGACCAGCACTATTCTTTTTTCATAATATTAGCTAATTTAATTTTTACAAAAATCAAATGTAGGAAGAAACCATTATTATCCTCATTTTGCAACTGGGGAAATTGAGGCTCAAGGAAGTCAAATACTTGCTCAGGACCACATGGCTGTTAAGTGGCAGATATAGGAAGAATTTGGCTTCTACAAAACCATCAAAGCCTACATATTCCAATATATCATTAAACATCAGTTTTGATGTTAGAATCAAGCTAACATGATGTTAGAATACAGTCTTGCCACCAGAAAATTTGTCATCTTGGAACAAGAAGGAGTATACACATGAACCAATGAAGAAGACTATGAAGGCAAAACAAATGCCAACATGTGTGTTATAGAAAAGTAACAGAAATGAAATGGGAATGTCAATTATTGCTTACATTAGTGTGTAGGCTGTGACACTGGTGGCCCCAAATGAACTACACCTCCTGGGATTCATGTCACTGTGTTGTCACTTCACACATTGAATATGGGGTAAGTCTTGTGATTTGCTTTGGTCAATAAAACATTAACAAGCATAATACAAGCTAAGACTTGAGTTTCTCTTGGAATAGACTCTGCTAAGATCCCTGAACCACGATGTAAAATGGTCTGGCTATGCTGACAGAGAAAATAGGTGGTGATTGAGATGCCCAGCTAGATTCAATTATTTTAACCGTATCAGTTAAGGCACCAGACAAGTGAGTGAAGAAGCCATCCTTGGACACCACGTTGAGCAGAAGAGCTACCCAGCTGATCCCAGATATAGAATTGAGAAATAACTCTTATTGTGTTAGCTCACCAACATTTTGTGATTTATTACACAGCCATAGATAACTGAGACATCTTATAAAGCATTTTAATTTGTAGTATCTTTTATTTGTTATCATATTTAATATTTGATATGGTTTGGCTATGTCCCCACCAAAATTTTATCTTGAATTCCCACGTGTTGTGGGAGGGACCTGGTGGGAGGTAATTGAATCATGGAGGCAAGTCTTTCCTGTGTTGTTCTCATGACAGGGACTAAGTCTCAGTAGACCTGATGGTTTTTAAAAAGAGGAGTTCCCTTGCAGGAGCTCTCTCTCTTTGCCTGTTGCCATCCATGTAAAGCTGAGTTGCTTCTCCTTGCCTTCTGCCACGATTGTGAGGCTTCCCCAGCCACATGGAACTGTAAGTCCAATGAAACCTCTTTCTTTTGTAGATTGCCCAGTCTTTGGTATGTCTTTATCAGCAGCATGAAAACAGACTAATACAATATTCAATGCAATTCCACAGCCATTTTAATAAGAAGGAAATTGAATCTTGGAAATGTGAACTGACTTGCCCAGAGTCATACAATGAATGAAGCAAAAAATTAATATTTAACACAGGCTTTCTCCGGCATGTGTTTGCATGCAGTTTCCACTGCAGGAAAAATGAATAATACTGGAAGAGATCAATGTGAGATGGGCATAGCTGGAGGAAGTGCAATTTGATTTGAGTCTTCGAGGAGAGATAGGCATTGAATAGGGACTATGAATTTAAGTCACAGTCCCAAACCTTTATTCTGTAACATGCTGAAGTGGAGAATATAAATGTAAGGGTGAAATATTGCTATTTCCTATCTCTGTCCTCCACCAATGATTATAGCATCCTGAATGGAGTATCTACCCTTCAGTATTTTTATTGCTCGTGATTTCTTTAATTCTTACAACAGTACTGAAATAGTTTCCTGTTTTACAAATAAACTAATGGTTAGTAATCTAAATTTAGCTATTAAGTTGTAGAGTTGGAATTCAAATCCATTTGTATTTGGTTCCAACTCTTGAATTATTTCCACAAAGTTTCATCTACATATGGAACTCAATTTTCAGTGTTCCAGGGATATATGAAGGTTGCAAAGCTCTCAAAAGAACATGATTTTATTAAGAAGGACATCTATAATCTCCAATTAGCATACTAGAGATATACTAAAATGTTAGCACCATGCCCCTTAAAAATTATGTAAAGGGGGATCTGGATATACTTCATAAGAATTAAAAAGTCCAGCAGCTGCAATATTAATAGATAGTCCATGCTTTACTAAGCAGGATCTGGCAGAAAAAAATCCCACAGATGTCTCTCTCATGTTTCAAGTTAGTCTGGATTCTTAAATTGATTCACAGCTATCCTGTAGCAATGTCATTTGCAGCTGTCCAAATTATTGAAAGCACCCTGATGAAGATAAAGGTAGGATACAGTCATGTTGCATTAGACAAATTTCAGTCTTCTTTAATAAGATGACATACATTAACATGTATAGCACTGTGCTAGACACATAATGGACACTCCATTAGTGCTAGTTTTCTGTCTCTTGTTTCAAATAGTAGGGAAATAAGAAAAGGTGCCTCAAAATTCTAATCTTACTCAAAGTACTTTAAAAGAGTTGCACAATAGGGGCCCAGTGATGAAAGATAGATAATGAGACATGTGCAAAGTTTGACAGGTAGCAATGAACAATAAAAACACAAAGTTAACTGAACTCATTCCTGTCTTGGAATAGCAGATCTGCCTGATAAGTAATTTATATATATTCTCTCTCTCTCTCTCTCTCTCTCTCTCTCTCTCTCTCTTTCTCTCTCTCTCTCCTGTGTATCTCATGAGGTGCTAAGCACTGATCTGGGTACGTATATACCTCAGGGAACAAAACTTATAAAGATCTGGGCCCTGGTGGAGCTTACATTCTAGAGGGGAATAATATACTACTTACATACTTTGCAGTTAAATTTTGCCTTAGGACTCACACTTCTTTAAAATACGTACAATAATACAGACCTGAGAAAATAAGTGAAAGGCTGCAATGTAGTAAAAGCATGTGCTGCAGGTTGCTGTATCTCAGGACCCAATATGGAAAGCCCTCTCTCCATACTCTGATCTGGAAAGGGATAATATGAATGGGAGTAAATGCTACTGTGGCTGTGGTAATGTGCCTGAGATATAGCCATGGAAACACAGGTAGTGAGTAAATGAATTCTATTTTCAAGTTTCCTTTGCTGAAATAAGTCTATCTATCATATTTACCATACATACTTTATTAGAATTGTTTCATTTTTTGGACCTAGCTAAAATAAGACATTATATGTCAATCAGAAGGCTGACAAGCTCATTATTACTTTAATACACTGTATTCAAATAGGAAAGTTGTAACATTTAAAAAGTGGAGAAGAGAGGACAAAATTATAATATAATGAGGTCTCTAAAATTATATTAAATTATATATGTGTCTAAAAAGAGAGGAAAGTGATTGAAAAATGAATTTCTACCTGAAATGCTCACAATGGAACTCAAAGCATATCATGAAAACTACTAGAGCAAATGCTAACACATCTAAACCAACTATTTATCTTAGGTCACCTTGATAGGCTAGATGAAATGGTTCTCATACTGCCTTCTAAATGACTATAGTTCTTTGAAAGTGTGAATTACACGCTTTTTTGCATTTTATATGAAATAGATGTATGAGATAGTTCAAGAGTTTTGCCAATGTCTTTATACCATTCTCTAAAATTTGACACATGAATAAATTCTGAATAAAATGAAAACATCCCATTTAATAGGCCAAGTCAGATGATCTTTCAAGCAATCACTTAACCTTTTACCTCGGAGGAAGGCCAACCAGCAACCATCGGTTTTTCATTTGCTTCTGATATTTAATTCATTTAAAATTAACTTTAAAAAACCTTTCTATATCCAGATATCATGAAGTCTTTTCTGCTATTAAGCCTGATCTGTTCACTATCCTTTTGTCCTTTTTCCAGGGGTCTAGAAAGTTAACAGAGCTGGGGAGTAAAACTCTTAGGCTTTTTTTCTGTAACTTTGCTTCTGCCTCCATATTATCTTCCCTTTTTGTAACATACTGAGTCATTCCTCTTACTTTTCATTTTATGCCTTTTCATGTTGAGCTATGCATTACTATACATTACTTTTCCCATAAAATAAACACTACTTTTATAAATACATTTTCTTGACTTAAACTTCTCTTCCCTAATAGGTTTATGATAAGCAACATTTTATTACAGATGATGTGATATTGCTTAATTTTGTTAGTCTGAATGACTAACCTGAAACTATCATAAATTTTTCAATTAAAGGCTTTAAAATTTTACGTTGGAGCTAAAAAGGGCCCAACCCTTTCTGTACTATTTCTGAAATATATGCCAAAGTTCAGTTTAATGTGAAACTGTACTACTCAAATGAAAGTTAGCTTTCAACGGCAAACATCTACAACTGTCTACAGGAATGTTAGCTATAATACATACCTATATAATTTATGTAATAATATGCACAATTATATATGCTATATACATTATGTGCATTTCTTTCACAAACTTCAGGGGGAAAATGACCTCAAGAAAATTAGTTGTATTTATTGTTAGAGATAAGATTTCAAGGTGAAACAGAGAAAGAAGGTATGTTTCATGAACCCCACCTTTTTAGGACCTTCACCCCTGCCTCTGCCCAAAACATTCCTTCTCTATTTGATTTCTATTTAGCATACTAGAGATATACTAAATAGTAGCAGTAATTAATTCCTAGTCTTCTTTCAGAGCTCAGCTTAAACTTCTTCAAAGAAGCTTATCTTGACCTCCCAGACAAAATCATATTCTCTCTCACGCTCTTGCTCTCTCTCTCTCACTCTGTCTTAATCTCTCTATTTGATAAATAGCTGTTAAATGAATGAACAGGGATGAATAAAAGGATGAATGAAAGAAAAGCAGAAGGAAAGGAAAATAGTTTTCATTAGGGACTTTATGCTTCCCATTTGCCATTTTGTAAAGCCATGTGAAGAGGCAATGAGAGGAATTCAGGGCCAATTTACCTGATGCCCAGCCATCTACAACTGCCAGAATGAATAACTCCTCGACTATGAAACTAAATCCATAAGATGTCTATAATTGTAAATTTCATGTAACATAGTAACCTTAGTCTTTAATTTTCTTTGTATTATAATTAATCTTTTCAACATATACTTTATTACTTTATTTTTAATTTAGTTTTTTAAAATGACAAGTAATAATTATACATGGACTTCATGGAGTACATAGTGATGTTCTGAAATATATATATAAAATGTATAGTGATTAGATCAGGGTCACTAGCGTATCCATAATCTCAAACATTTATTCAACTAATACTTTTTAACAGTCTGCTCTGTGATCTCTTTGATCTCTTCCTTCTTTAGCCTCCCATAATAGTTTATTTGTATAGGATTATTGGTGTATCTTACTTTTTATTTGCATTAGAATTATTTATAGCTAATTTTCTCTATTTGGCTTTAGACTTGCTGGGTGTTTATCTCATTGCCCATAGTATAATCATTTGCATCACTTAATAAAGCTTTTTAAATAAATGATTACTATCCTTTAGGGTAGTTATTTTCCCTGACAGGCCCTTAACCAACTTCTTTGTCCCACCAGTTTTCTCTGTCTTCCTCCATTTGTTTTACTTAGCTTTGCTATTTTTCTCCTCCCCCAATATCAACAACCTAAAAAGTTCCATCCAAGAATTATGGTGTAAATACTAAGGGAAAGTCTGTGAGTCCACAGTGAGGCTGAATGAGGCTGAATCTGATCAGAGTTCTTCAGGAGAACAAACTTCAGAAACATAGGAGAAAAGCATAACACATGACCAAGAGCTCAGCTGAGTTCCAGCTCCACCACTGGCTACACAGTGACCTTGTGTGAGCGTGGACAGGTAATATTTGAAACCTTATTTTTGTCATTTCTTAAATGAAAAATCACTTTTATTTCATTTATTTAATAAATATTAATTAAGCTTCTGTTATGGTCAAGGTACTATAGACATTGATAATATATTTCAAACAAAATGGTCTCAAAAATTTATTAACATATTCTAATAACATTGAGAGTATGTCAATAAGCAATCAGTAACAAACAAATAAGCAAACAAGTTAATGTCACATAACAAATACTATGAAAAGAATAACTGTAGTAACTTACAATGTAAAGTGCTGGAGGATATAGGATTCTATGTTAGATTGGGTAGTCAGGGGGGTTTCTTTTTTTAAAGTAACATTTGAACTGAGATGAATGATGAGAAAATCTGAGAGAACAGTGCAGTCAGAATCATGCAGTGCAAAGTCTTTGAGGTAAAATACACATGAAAGAAAAACAAAGACCAGTGAGGCTGAAGGAAAATGGGCAAAGCTAGGATTTGTTAGCAGATATCAGTAAAGACGGAGGTAGGGACCTGAGAATGTAAATAATTGTAGATTTAGTAAGGTGTCTGGAGTTTTTTCTAAGAGCAAAAAGAAGTAGTGGTGAGATTTGAAGCATAAAAGTGACATAATATCATTTACTTTTCAAATGATGCCTCAGGAAAATGCAGAAAATGGATTGGGGTTGTTAAAAGGCAATTGCATGAGTCCAGGTAAAATTATGGAAGCTCTGACCTGAGTGTAGCACTGAATTTGGTAATAAATGGGTGGATTTGGGATGTAATTTAGAAGGTGAACCAAAAGGATGTGTGAGTTGAGGAAAAGAGAAATTGAGGATATATTAGGGTAGGCATCTCCAGAAGCAGAAAATAAGATAACATTTCATGTACAAGTGATTTATTGAGGAAGTGTTCCCACAGGAAACTGTGGCAGGAGTAATGAAAGCAGGCCGGGGAAGTAGAAAGGCAAGTAAATGTATGATTTTAGGCACAGTCTGGAAGACAGTAGCTTAAGCTAAATTCCGCAGGGAACACTGGATAAGTAATGCCTCAGAGTTTATCCTGACTTGGCAAAGGAATTGAGGTTTCAATACTCTCATACTAGTTAGTCATTAACTCAAGTTCTCCCTAGAGAGATCTAAACTTCCAGGCACTTACAACTTTATATCAGATTTGGCAAAGCAGTTCCAGTAGCCAGAGTATCTGCCCAGGGGAGTTACAGGTACAGATGTTGGAAGTAAATTTTGGGCAGGGTTGAGGTAGGGCCAGGAAGCACAAAAATGGTAACAGGTGTCTCAGGGGGTTTGGCCACAATACCAACCGTGTTCCCTACAATTATACATAACATGCAACCCAGTGTGGCCTGCTGAGGAGTTATTTAAAGTACAGTTATTGAATCAGATGGTTCATTTTAATAAGGTCCCCATTTGATTTTTATACACATTAAAATTATGAAGCACGGATATATAGTGTACTCCCTGATGGTTTGTTAGAAAGGATTAAATGAAATGATGCAAATTGCCTTGTAAAGGACTATTGCCTTATTACAATGATGGTTATGTTGTTAATGATGTTCTTACTGCATCCAACTATTGTGGCATTTGTTTTGTTTTCTATCCGCTATAGTATTCAATTCATTTGTCAGCTTCCTTTACTACACTGTTTCTCAATGGGAGTACTATTGGCATTTTGGGTAGGATTTTTTTCTTACTGTTGCTCAGGCTGTCCCATGCATTTCAGAATGTTTACAATCCATGAGCATGAAGTATCAGTAGCACCTTCGGTCTTTGTAACATCCGGTAATATCCCCACACAGTTTTCGGAATTCCTAGAAGGGCATTACCAACCACTTTGAGAACCATGAAACTTCTCAGGGGGAAAATCATGTCTTATTTTAATTGTGTGCCTTCCTTTTCCTAGGGAATACCGTGCCTGAAGCAGATGAGACTCTTAAGATATGTTCATTAAATAATAAAAATAATAATTATCTACCCCATTGTCTCATTTTCAAAATGACCATGCTTGCAAGACTATTATAATTCCTACCTTATAGATGAGGAAATGGAACTTGGAGGAGGTTAGGTATGTTGTCCCAATGCACACAGATAGGGCACAGCTGAGATTGTATCTATTTCTGTCTGACTGACTTTTAGGCTCATACTCTTTGTAATTCTCCAAGCTACCTGAATAAATAAAGGATTTCATAAGTGAATGACTTCATTTGTGAATGCCAGTCTGTTGTGAATACTGTAAGATGGTTTAATGAAGCAGAGTAAAAGCTAACTTCCAGAAGGTAAGTGATAGACCGCCTATAAGACATTTAAATTCCAAATGCATTTTCACTGTTCATGGAATTCATTTAGGCTGCCTCTGAAATCCACCAATGAGGCTGGGAGCATGGCAGTGAACCTGGCCACATGACTGTTGTTCCATTCTCCTAGTCTCAAGAGGAGAACGGACCATTCAGCAAGCCACGGGCAAAGCTTACATTAACGTTCTGAGCAAGTCTGGCACTAAACAAGTGTAAATGTGTCTATTAAATTTGTGCCTTTTATTTCCCAACATAACACACGTATATTTTACATTATCAGTCTTACTTTAGCCTTTTCTTCATAGTTGGTAATTATTTCATCTTAGCCTAGATAAGGAAATTTTAAGAGATATGCATTCATGTTCACAAATCTAAGACCAGCTAACATTTTATTTAAAAATGTTAGTATTTGTAAAATTCATCGGAGGTCAGAAGACACCGTTTTCAGTCCTTTGGCAGAGAAGTTGGAGATTTCCTTGCTTTGGCTTGTACAAGTGTTATTAATGGATTGGTAACATAGCACAAGCTCAAATTACAACTTAAGTTGTTTAAGAGGTAGTTAATATGACAGTAGAATGTTAAAGTGTGATAATGAAAAGGTTATTGTACATAGGAATGTAGGGGAAATAAGTGTAACAGATGTAAATTTACCGTAAGTGAAGTATATGTTTATTGCTGGAAAAATAATCGTACTTTGTATTTTCTTATAAACCATCATTGCTTTCAAAACTTTGGCATGACCTAAAGAGCTTGCTAGTACACAGATTCCAAGGCCCCACAGCTAGATATCCTGATTCAAAAGGTGTGCAGAAGATGGAGAAGGGGCAAGAGAGTGTTTCTAAATAGTTCCCAGGGCTGCTGCTGCTCTGCTGACTACCCCTTACAGTGGCACAGAAGGGAAGATACTTCTGCAAACATTTGAAAAATATGTTTCTCATGATCTAACCTTGAAAGTTGAGATAAAAAGTATAAAGCATGTATTAAACTTTTAAGGAGTCAGGTGTGTTAACGTATAATGTATATATAATAAAACTCATTCTTTGTAATCACAGAACTTGAGGAGTACTTTGTTTGTTTTTGAGACAGTCTCAGTCTGTTGCTCAGACTGGAGGGCAGTGGGGTGATCTCAGCTCACTGCAATCCCCACTTCCTGGGTTCAAGCCATTCCATAATTCAGCCTTGCAAGTAGCTGGGATTACAGGTGCATACCACTAAGCCTGGCTAATTTTTGTATTTTTAGTAGAGATGGAGTTTTGCCATTTTGTCCATGCTGGTCCCAAACTCCTGGCCTCAAGTGATCCACTTGCCTTGGCCTTGCAAAGTATTGGGATTACAGGCAGGCATGAGCCACTGCTCCCAGCCTCAATTTGATGAGTTTTGAAAAGTATATACAATCATATAATCATGACCATAATAAAGATATACAACATTTCCAAAACCTCCCAAAATCCCCTCATTTCCTTGCAGTCAATCTCTTCTTCAATTCCTAGTCTCTGGCAGCTACTCACATGTTCCTTTGGTTTTATTTTCTTTAGAATGCCCTATATAAATAAAATTATAGAGTTTGTAACCTTTTGAGTCTGGACTTCTTGCACTTAGTTTAATGCTTTTGAGAGTTATCCACAATACTCCATGTTGCATGCATAAATAACTTGTTCCTTTTCATTGTTGAGTAGTATTCTGTATCCTGATAGTCCCACAATTTGCTTTTCCATTCTCGAAACGATGAGTGTTTGGGTTCTTCTGTTGTGCCAGCCAAGTGTAGACATATAGTAGAGGACATTAATGTCTTAGAAAAATGATAAATAACCTGCAGGAAAAAACCCTGGTTCCCTGAATGACTGTGTGGAGCAAATCCCCCATCCCTACATTGAACTTTCAGATAAGTATCAAATAAACCTTTACTGGGTTAAGCCACCAAAGTTTCATACTCTAATATAGTGCCTCTAAATTATACTATTAGTTCTAAAAAGGGCATGTGCATTATTGTCTGAAACTGTATCTTTTACTTGATGCTATACCGAACTCTTAATAGATAAACTGATTCCTAAGAATTTTTAGACTCTAACTGTAAAGAAAGCTTAGATTTAAACTTGGAGAGTGATATCAATGAAGAAAGAGGTTAGACGTAAGCTAGGATTTAAAGAAGGAATAACTATTTGCTTAAAAAGGTTTTTATTCTTTTCTGTATGTGAGCTATAATTTTTATGGAATAATTTGCTTACTCATTGCATTTCTCTATTAATTTTATTAGAGACTGATTCATTCTTAAATTACATTTGCATCTAGAATGTATTTTCTTTTATTTTTTAGTATAATAGGTTTTTTGTGCATCAGAAATAAGATTGATTACATTCTCCTGCCTGAAAATTTAAACTTCTGTCCATAAAAATGCAGAGATTTTCCTTTTTGATTGAAATGTTTTTAGATAATTGAGGATTTATTTGCAATAGTAAGAAAGACACTTTGTACACTTTGCCTAGTTTCCCCAATGGTGACATTTTGCAAAACCATAGGGCAATATTCACAATCAAGCTATTGATATGAATGAAATTTACCAATCTTATTCAGATGTTCATTCTCAGTTTTACTGGTAATCTTGTAGGTGTGGTGTATTAAGTTTTATAATATTTTATTAGCTGTGGTAGATTTTTTAAATGATTGAATCACTTCTTAAAGGTATTTAAAATCTTTATTGCTGTTGTACTTTTAAGAGATCATTTATGAAATAAAATCTTTTAGTAAGGAAATATTTATATGAAGTTCTATAATTAAGCTAATTTGACAGTTCAATTGCAACTAGATATGTTTTATATTCATTAATATTTCCTCTTGTCTTTATTGCAAATGCCATATAATATTTCTCTGTGTAAAATACATTTAATAAGTATTTTCTCATTCTAATAAAAAATGTAGAATATTTATTTGACAAATATTTTTATGGGATGCTAAAATCTATTATCAAGTGAGCAGTTAAAAATTGTTTCAGATATAAATTGAGTAAACAGTGATATATATTTGTAATATGGTGCTGTATTTTCCTGAAATTCTACTGTATGACTTTCAGAAACCCTTCTTTAGCTTTCTCTCCCTGCTTTTATTTTTGGCAAAAGCTACCTCATCTTTGTTATGCAGAGAGATACCAATTTATAAGACCAGTATTTTCAAACCAGACAACTGTGGTGTCTACTTCCAGTACATACAGTACAGAATGGCAGCTTAAATAAAGAGAAGATGCCCCAAAAAAGTATACTCATTATTATTTTGCCTGGGGGTATCATCCACTTATTAAAAAACAGATTTTGAGCTTTTGTGTGCTGTTGACATGTTAAGAAAATAAAGTCAATGCTACTGTCAATTACCTTGCCAAATGTCATAATACTTTTGACAAATATCTAAGTTGACTGCTGGAAAGTGTACTCAGTGCAACCTTAACTCATGTCTTACCTAAGTTCTTTCTTGTCTAAAGAAGACCACTAAACCTATGGAATAAATTTTTCAAGTCAAGAATATCTGAGAAATAGATAAGGAAAATGAAACAAACAAATAAATAAAAGGACATCCATTAGGCAGGTTGCAGCAGGGAACTCCCTTTTTCCCTTAAAGAATGCCAATCATGCAAAGTGAAGTCAGTAAGGTTCAGACTTGGACAAATTTCTATGGAACAGTTTCAAATTTATAGATTTTTTTTATAAAGCCCTTTCCTTGGCATTCATCTGACTTAAGAACATCTTCTATCTTTTCTATTAATTTCTGAAAGGATAGTATTGAGTAGGCCAGGTTTCTATGTATTTATTTCCCACTGTAAAATTTTGTATATAATTTACTTTCTTGGTGGTAGCAGGCCTCAGAATATTTTCCTTAAATGATATCAACATCTTTTTCTTTTCTTTAAATTTGTTTTCATTATTTAATTTGCAGTTTTGAAATCAGTGTAATACAATTAAAATGTAGTAACATTTAGCCATGCTTTTTGATAGCATAAAAAACACTACAATAAATAGTAAATTTGATCAAACTAAATGAGATAAATCTGATAATAAAAACTGATCAAACTAAATCTGATAAATAAAAATATATAGAATCCAACAAAAGCTTTTCTTCATAGCACATTTTCCTTCAAATGTTTAAGCTAATCTATGTACCACCAAGACACTGAAAAGATAAAATAAAGCAAGCCTACAGAGAACTTCATGGACATTTTTCCTTTTAGATATGACTTTGCTTTGTAGGAATGGGATTTTTTAAAAAAACATACTATTGTTATACTTCATTTAATTTATAATAAATTGTAGGATTTTTCTTGGAGCTACCTCATCTCTGTTTTGCAATAACAATACAATCTAATACAATCTTAAGAAACAAATTTACAAGATACATATTTTTAACAGTGGGACTTTTGGACCAATTTTATTTTTGGTGCAAATCTATATGATATATTCAGAAAAGATAAGCTTGTTTAGTTTGTCTTCGTGACTGAATGTTTACTTTCATAAAAAACATTAGTCACAACTCATAACCAAAATGGGAAAATGAATTGGTACAATATGTCCAATAGAAAGAAACATGTTTAAGTGAGAGGACCAGCAGTGCATGTCAACAAGATATATACCATTTAGGGAGCTAAGAAACAGGTGAGTCTATAATGTAGACACACAGGAAAATATAAAGGATATTATAAATGGAGACATTGATGTTTTACAAATATTCAACAGATTGTTTATACAGATAGGGATATAAATGGTGGTTTTCTAACATAGATTTAGAAACTTGCATGTGCATACCTAAGACTAACTGTTTGTAATGATTCAGTATATTTCATCATAAACACCAAATTTTATTTCATTAGTCATGAACAAATGGTTGGACATTTGCATCATTTGCATTTTTCACTGCTATAAAACTATCCTGCACAATACTGAAGGAGAAGAACAAAGTTGGAAAACTGGCACTACCTGACTTGAAGGCTTATTATACAGCTATACTATGATACGACTTGACTTTAAGACTTACCATAAAGCTACAGCAATCTAGGAAGTGTGGTATTCGCAAAAGAATGGACAAAGAGATCAATAGAATAGAATAGAGAGCCCAGATATAGACCCACATAAATATAGTAATCTGATCTTTGACAAAGGAGCAAAAATACAATAGAGAAAAGATAGTCTTTTCAACAAATGGTGCTAGAACAGCTGGACATCCATAGAGAAAAAAATAAATCTAGATAGAAACCTTACTCCCTTCACAAATTTAACCCATAATTGGTCACAGACCTAAATGAAAAATACGCTCTATAAAACTCCTAGAAGATGACATAGGAGACTAATCTAGATGACCTTGGCTTTTGCCATGACTTTTTAGATATGTTACCAAAGGCATAATCCAAAAAATTGATAAACTGAACTTCATTAAAATTAAAAGCTTCTGTTCTATGAAGGACACTTTTAAGAGAATACAAATGTAAGCCACAGCCTTGGAAAAAATATTTGCAAAGGACATATCTGATAAAGATTGTTATCCAAAATATAGAAAGAATTAAAAACTCAACAATAACAAAATTAATGACCTGTTTAAAAAAATAGCCCAAAGACCTTACCAGGTATCTCACCAAAAAAGATATATAGATGGTAAGTAAGCATATGACATTTTATTATTATTATATGATGCTCCACATTGTATATCATCAGGAAAATGTAAATTAAAACAACAATGAGATATCACTACACACTATTAGAATGGCCAAAATCAAAAACTCTGACAAAACCAAATGCTGATGAGAATTTAAAGCACTAGACACTCACGCATGGCTGGTGGAAATGCAAAATAGTACAATTATGTTGGAAGGCAGTTTGGTGGTGTCTTACTAAACATATTACCACATGATTCAGCAATTGCACTCCTTGGTGATTACCCAAAGGAGTTGAAAACTCCTGTCTTTACAAAAGCTTGCACATGAATGTTTATACCAGCTTTATTCATAATTTCCAAAACTTGGAAGCAACCAAGATGGCCTTCAGTAGGCTAAGAGGTAAATAAACTGTTGTACATCCAGATAATGGAATATTTTTCAGAGCTTAAAAAATGAGCTATCAAGTTATGAAAAGATATAGAGGAAACAGAGGAATATTACTAAGTGAAAGAAGTCAATCCCAAGAGTCTAAATTATGTGATTCTAATTACATGATATTCCGGGAAAGATAAAAGTATGGAGGCAGTAAAAATATCAGTGGCTGCCAGAGTTTAGGGGATAAGGGAGTAAGTAGGTGAAATGCACTGGATTTTTAGGGCAGTGAAACAATTCTGTATGGTATTATAATGGTGGATACATGTCATATATTTGTCCAAAGTCAGAACATACAACACCAAGAGTGAACCTTAATGTAAACTATGGACTTTGGGTGACAATGATTTTTGATTGTAGGTTCATCAATTGTAACAAATATACCATTTTGATGGGGGATGTTAATAATGGGGGAGGCTATACCTGTGTAGGGGCAAATGGTATATGGAAAATCTCTATATCTTCCTTTCAATTTTGTTGTAAATCTAAAATTATTCTACGAATTAAAATCTTTTAAAATTATGATAAACACCATTTAAGAAAAATTGGTGGTTTAAATGTGTATATTATTAGGGATCTGTTAGTACTCTCTAAAAAGCTGATACTAATATATAATCTCTTCTGTTTTTAATTTTTCATTAAGGAAAATTTCAAACTTATTTATAAATGGAGAAAGCAGTATAATGAGCTAGCACGAGCTCATTACAGTCTTCAACAATTAGCAACCTATAACCAATATTATTTCATCCATTTCATTAACTGACTCCCCCTACTGCTTGTTCCAGGTTATTTTGAAGTAAATATCAAACATTGTATCATTTAAAAAATAAGCACTGAAAAGCGTATATTTAAATGCTCAGAGAAAACCTAAATATAAATGTAGGTCATAACCATATAAAAGAAGCTCACTCAAGAGAAATAAACATTTATTAAATAAAAACATTATTTCTAAAATACAAACATGAAAGCATTGAAATTCAAAAGAAAAATGGGTAAAGTATGTAAAGAAAACAATTTTATTGCATAGAATGATCCATGATGTCTGTATAAAATGTATGTGTAGGATGGCACATCCCCCACCCCCACTCAAGTTGGGAGGAATGCTTGAAGCCAAGAGTTTGAGACCAACCTGGGCAGCACAGCAAAACCCTGTCTCTACAGAAATAAAAATAAAAACATTAGCCAGGTGATAGGGTTTGGATCTGTGTTCCCGCCAAACACGTTAAAAGATTATTCTCAGTGTTGGAGATGGGGCCTGGTGGGAGGTGTTTGGATCATGGAGCATATCCCTTATGAATGGCTTAGCTAGCACCATCCTCTTGGTGATGAGTGAATTCACATGAGATCTGGTTGCTTAAAAGTATGGCAGCTCCCCCCAGCTCTTGCTCCAGCTTTCACCATATGATGTGCCTACTTTCTCTTCTCTTTCTACCAAGACTAAAAGGTCCCTGAAGCTCCCCAGAAGCTGAGCAGATGTGGGTGACATGTTTGTACAGCCTGCAGAACCTTGAGCCAATTACACCTCTTTCCTTTATAAATCACTCAGTCTCAGGTATTTCTTCTTAAAAAATTTTTTTTACACTTTAAGTTCTGGGATACATGTGCAGAACACGCAGGTTTGTTACATAGGTATACACGTACTATGGTGGTTTGCTGCACCCATCAACCCGTCATCTATATCAGGTATTTCTCCTAATGCTATCCATCACCTGGTCCCCCACCCCATGACAGACCCTGGTGTGTGATGTTCCCCTCCCTGTGGCCATGTGTTCTCATTGTTCAACTCCCACTTACGAGTGAGAATATACAGTGTGTGGTTTTCTATTCCTGTGTTAGTTTGCTGAGAATCATGGTTTCCAGCTTCATCCATGTCCCTGCAAAGGACAGGAACTCATCCTTTATTGTGGCTGCATAGTATTCTATGGTGTATATATGCCACATTTTCTTTATTCAGTCTATCACTGATGGGCATTTGGGGTGGTTCCAAGTCTTTGCCATTGTGAACTTGCTTTATGAATCTGGATGCCCCTGTATCGGGTGCATATATATTTACGATAGTTAGCTCTTCTTGTTGCATTGATCCCTTTGCTATTACGTAATGCCTTTCTCTGTCATTTTTTATCTTTGTTAAAGTTTGTTTTTGTCAGAGACTAGGATTGCAACCTCTGCTTTTTTTAATTTTCCATCTGCTTAATAAATCTTCCTCCATTCCTTTGTTTTGAGACTATGTGTGTCTTTGCATATGAGATGGGTCTTCTGAATTCAGCACACCAATGGTTCTTGCCTCCTTATTTAATTTGTCAGTCTGTGTCTTTTAATTAGGGCATTTAGCCCATTTACATTTAAGGTTAATATTGTTATGTGTGAATTTGATCCTGTCATGATGATGCTACTTGGTTATTTTGCCCGTTTGTTGAGGCAGTTTGTTCATAGTGTTGATGGTCTTTACAATTTGGTATGTTTTTTTATGGCTGGTACCAGTTTTTCCTTTCCATGTTTAGTGCTTCCTTTAGGAGTTCTTGTAGGGCAGGCCTGATGGTGACAAAATTTCTCAGCATTTGCTTGTTTGTAAAGAATTTTATTTCCCCTTCACTTATGAAGCTTAGTTTAACTTAATAGGAAATTATGTGTTTATAATTCTTTTCTTTAAGAATGTGAATATTGGCAACCACTCTCTTCTTGCTTGTAGTGTTTCTGCAGAGAAATCTGCTGTTTGTTTGATGAGCTTCCCTTTATGGGTAACCCAACCTTTCTCTCTGGAGGCTGTTAACATTTTTTCCTTCATTTCAATCTTGGTGAATCTGATGTTTATGTGTGTTGGGGTTGCTGTTCTTGAGGAGTATCTTTGTGGTGTCCTCTGCATTTCCTGAATTTGAATGTTGGCCTGTCTTGCTAGGTTGGGGAAGTTCTCCTGGATAATATCCTGAAGAGTGTTTTCCAGCTTGGTTCCATTTTCCCCATCACTTTCAGGTACACCAATCAAACGTTGATTTGGTCTTTTCACAAAATCCCATATTTCTTGGAGGCTTTGTTTGTTCCTTCTCATTTTTTTTTGTTTGTTTCTAGCCTTGTATTCACACTTTGTTTCATTAAGTTGATCTTCGATCTCTGATATCCTTTCTTCTGCATGCTCGATTCAGCTATTGATACTTGTGTATGCTTCACGAAGTTCTTGTGCTGTGTTTTTCAGCTCCATCAGGTCATTTATTTTCTTCTCTAAACTGGTTATTCTAGTAAGCAATTCCTCTAATCTTTTTTCAAGGTTTGTAGCTTCCTTGCATTGGGTTAGAACATGTTCCTTCATCTCAGAGGAGTTTGTTATTACCCACCTTCTGAAGTCTACTTCTGTCAATTCATCAAACTCATTCTCTGTCCAGTTTTGGTCCCTTGCTGTTGAGAAGTTGTGATCCTTTGGAGGAGAAGAGGCTGATTTTTGGAATTTTCAGCCTTTTTCCGCGGTTTTTACTCATCTTCATGGATTTATTTACCTTCAATCTTTGATGTTGGTGACCTTTGGATGGGGTTTTTGTGTGGACACACTTTTTGTTGATGTTGATGCTATTCCTTTCTGTTTGTTAGTTTTTCTTCTAACAGTCAGGCCCCTCTCCTGCAGGTCTCCTAAAGTTTGCTGGAGGTCCACTCCAAACCCTGTTTGCCTGGGTATCACCAGAGGAGACTGCAAAATAGCAAAGAAGACTGCCTGTTCCTTCCTCTGGAAGCTTCATCCCAGAGGGGCACTTGCCAGATGCCAGCCAGAACTCTCTTGCATGAGGTGTCTATCGACCCCTGCTGGGATGTGTCTCTCAGTCAGGAGGCATGGCAGTCAGGGACCTGCTTGAGGAGGCAATCTGTCCCTTAGCAGAGCTTGAGCGCTGTGCTGAGAGATCTGCTGCTCCATTCAGAGCCAGCAGGCAGGAATGTTTAAGTCTGCTGAAGCTGCGCCCACAGCCACCCCTTCCCCCAGGTGCTCTGTCCAAGAAAAATTGGAGTTTTATCTATAAGCCCTGACTGGAGCTGCTGCCTTTCTTGCAGAGATGCCCTGCCCAGAGAGGAGGAATCTAGAGAGGTAATCTGGCTACAGTGGCTTTGAGGAGCTGCAGTGGACTCCACCCAGTTCGAGCTTCCAGGTGTCTTTGTTTATACTGTGAGGGGAAAACTGCCTACTCAAGCCTCAGTAATGATGGACGCCCCCTCTCCACCAAGCTCGAGCATCTCAGGTTGACTTCAGGCTGCTGTGCTGGCAGCACAAATTTCACGACAGTGGATCTTAACTTGCTGGGCTCCATTTGGGTAGGATCTGCTGAGCTAGACCGCTTGGCTCCCTGGCTTCAGCCCCCTTTCCAGGGGAGTGAATGGTTCTGTCTTGCTGGCATTCCAGGTGCCACTGGGCTATGAAAAAAAATTCCCGCAGCTAGCTCAGTGTCTCCCACCCAGTTTTGTGATTGAAACATGGGGCCTTGGTAGTATAGCTGCCCTAGGGAATCTCCTGCTCTGCAGGTTGCGAAGACCATGGGAAAAGCATGGTGTCTGGGCTGGAGTGTACCATTCCTCATGGCACATTTCCTCACAGCTTCCCTTGGCTAGCGGAGGGATTTCCCTGATCCCTTGAACTTCCTGGGTGAGGTGATGCCCCACCCTGCTTCAGCTCACCCTCTGTGGGCTGTACCCACTGTCTAACCAGTCCTCTATTCTTTCTTTTAGGAAAAGGTAGAAGGAAAGTTGATCAGAACATACACAGCTGAGAGGAATAATTGAGCAACTATAATAAGTATAAACCTCCTCAAAAATCAGTTACAGAAACACAAGAGGGGTTAGAACCAAGTTAGCAAGAGGTCCCCAAAAAAAACGCATTTAAATATTTCAGCTGGCAAGAGCACAATATAAGCCATCAATGTGTCATTACTTCCAAAAAATCTGATGGAATTTTAATATGAGTAAAGTTTAGGCTGGTGCAAAAGCAATTGCAGTTTTGGACATTATTTTCAATGGCAAAACCACAATAACTTTTGCACCAATCTAACATATTGTTTATATCAAGGGCAGCAATGTGATTAAGAGTTACAGGCTTTGAAGTCAGAGAAAACTGGTATCAGTCTGTCAACTTAGACAAGATGTTTTTATCTCTATATGCTCTCTTTCCATTGCCTACAAAACACTACATCATCTGGCCCCTGCTAACTCTCTGATTCACCTCCTAACTTGCTTAGTCTTCTCCAGCCACACTGGATGGCTTACTTTCCCTAAATATCACTATCTTTGCCAAGCTCATCTCATTTCAGGGCCTTTTCTGCTAGTCTTTTCCTCTTCTGGGCATGCTATACCACTAGGCAATTATTTGGCTCACTCCTTTATTTCATTCAGGTTTGTTCAAATGCTGCCTCCCTATGGGAGCCTTCTTAGCACTTCCTGTCCCCTTTTATGCTTTATTTTTAAATAGCACTTGTCTTAAACTTGAGTTATATTATTTCTTGTTCAGTTGTCCATTTCTTCCATACGGTTACCTGGTCTCTACAGTACTAATAATGGTAACTACTAACATTCTTTTTTAAAAATCACACACACACACACACACACACACACACATATATATACACACACACATTTATACAATCATATAATCTTTTAAAAAATATGTATATATTTTATTGCATTTTAGGTTCTGGGGTACATGCGCAGATCATGCAAGATTGTTGCATAGGTACATACATGGCAATGTGGTTTGCTGCCTCCATCCCCCATCACCTATATCTGACATTTCTTCCCCTGTTATCCCTCCCCAACCTCCCTACCCCATGCTGTCCCTCTTCTAGTCCTCACCAACAGACCCCAGTGTGTGATGCTCCCCTCCCTGTGTCCATGGGTTCTCGTTGTTCAACACCCGCCTATAAGTGAGAACATGAGGTGTTTGATTTTCTGTTCTTGTGTCAGTTTGCTAAGAATGATGGTTTCCAGATTCATCCATGTCCCTACAAAGGACACGAACTCATCGGTTTTTTATGGCTCGTAGTATTTCATGGTGTATATATGCCATATTTTTCTTGTCCAGTCTATCATCAATGGGCATTTTGGATTGTTCCAGGTCTTTGCTATTGTAAACAGTGCCACAAATGAACATATGTGTGAAAGTGTCTTTATAATAGAATGATTTATAATCCTCTGGATATATACCCAGTAATGGGATTGCTGGGTCACTACTAAAATTCTTGACAATTACTATGCACTAGACACTCTTCTAAATGTTTTACATAGATAGCTTGATATTAAGACAAATCTTAAAATCCCATTGGCAACTGAAGAAACTGAGGCATAGAAAGGCTAAGTTATTTTCCCCCAGGTCACAGACTAGTAGAGTCTGCATTCAAATCCAGGAAGTCCGGCTTTGAAGACTGAGTCCTTACTCGCTATTCCATAGTGCCTCTAACTGTAGGTGCCAGCTAACATTTTATTGGATGACTAAAAACAAAATTTGAATAAATTAGTACATTTAAAAGTATATGCATCTAAATATTAGGGCATATAATAAATATGCAATCAATATTCATAATACTAGCATTATTACTATTCTGTGCTGGTAAGAACATTTCTGGAATATGATGTTCAGTTTTATTTAAGGATTATTCAACATATTGGAATATATCTATCAAAGAGGGCTCAAAATGATGAAAATTTCAGAAATTATGTCATTTGACAAAAGGTTTGGAGCACTTGGGAATATTAGGTTAGTGAAAAGTCTTAATGTAGGCATCGAATAGTCTTCAAATCTATGAATGCCTTCAGAGGGAAGAACAAAGATGCAAGTTATAAGGAAATATATTTTTCACATCTATAAGGATGACTTTTTCATACATGTTGCTGATCAAAAGGTTATGGGCAGCCTTTGTAAATAGTGGTCTCTTCTATAATAGCCAAGCATTGGGTTAGTGTTAGCAGAGATTCTCTGACATTCTGCTCTAACAATGTCTATTTTTATAGTCCATCCCTTAGATCTACCAGATTGTTAAATTACTTTGTCACCAGAGGTGTGTTTGTATCTTTCTCTTCTTTATGAAATATATTTTAAAAATTTAGATTTAAAAACCTCAGGAAAAGCCAGGTGTGGCCAGCATCTTAGTTCCAGCTACTTGGGAGGCTGAGGTAGGAGGATCCCTTAAACCCAGGAGTTCAGAGCCAGTCTAGGTAGGTGACCAGACTAGCGAGACCCCTGTCTCCAAAAATAAATAAAATACAATAAAAATATCAGAAAGAGTTAAGGAACTAAAGGATAAGTGAAGAAAGAAAACTACCAGGTTAGTCACTTTCTCATTGTATTCTTACAGCAGCCTGTGAGGTAAAGGCTGTTCTGATTTCACGCCTAAGGTTTAGGGAAAGTGAATAATTTATTCAGGTGGGTTGCAGAGTAAGTAAGAAGCAGACATATAGTTTGACTACAGGTTCGTGTGAATAAAAACCTGTTCTCAGTCTAGCATATTGCATTATTATTATTTCCTGTAACTTTATTTTTTAAAAAATTTATTTATTATACTTCAAGTTCTGGGATACATGTGCATATCATGCAGGTTTGCTACATAGGTATACACATGCCATGGTGGTTTGCTGCATCCCTCACCTTGTCATCTATGTTAGGTATTTCTTCTAATGCTATCCCTCCTCAATCCCCTCACCCGCTGCTATTCCTCCCCTAGCCCCACACCCTCAGGCCCCAGTGTGTGATGGTCCTCTCCCTGTGTCTGTGTGTTCTCATTGTTCAGCACCCCCTTATGAGAATTACTTGCAGTTTTTACAACTCTATCCAATTAGAATTGGATAATTCTTCCCTTTCTTAAAGGAAAAAAAAAAAGGATGACTATGACCAGGACAGTCAATCTTATTGAGAATTATGGCATGTAAGGGTACAGACTTAACTCTGCTGTAGGTTCAATATAGGCTGACACATTTCGTTTCTCCAATTATATTAATTTGTTTGGTAGAAAAGTTCTTTCCTTTCTATGAATAAGAACTTCAACAATCCAGTGTGATAAAACATGCCTTGGAAGAAACAAAATACTGTGGAATTTTATGGCTATATTTTTCCTCAGTCAAATTTTTCTCCATGGTGTAGGTCTGACCAATGGGCACTGGACACTGATATTTTAAAATCTGATAGTTTGAATTTGAATTTTGAACATTTCTCTTATTACTTATGTGTATGAAGAATGCCGTATGAAACACAAAAAACTTGCTTCAAACACATGACCTCAATAGATGTTTGAAATATTTTAGCTTGTTGAAAATGTGTTTTAATAATACCACTGATAGTGGGTAATTCTGTTTGTTCACTCTTACAACATGGTTTACAATTGTCAGTTCTTGTTCCTTAACCTGAAGATCTTTCCTGCTTATCATATACTAATTTTATCAAAGAGAACTCTTTATATCCTACTTTTCGGTGTAAGTAAATACAAGCACAACTTTTCCTCTCCCTTGAATGAGTTTTTGACTCTTTTGTTTTTCCTGATAAAGATATCATGATCTTGGTTTGATATGTTTTGGAGAGATGATAGCTCAGTTATCCTCCAAGGTGACTAACTGTATTTGATTGAGAGAGAAAAAAGTATTTTTTAAATAATGCATTAAGCTATAGATTTTTGGTTTATTTTTATTTGATAAAGAAATATTTTAAAAGTTCATATGAATTTCAAGGGACTTGGCATTTCATGTTTAACTTATTTCTTTTACACCTTGATTTTATGAAAAACTTTTTTTTTTCTTCTCTAAATCAAGAAATCAAGGTCACAATCCAGATCTGGTTCTTTATTGATATGATTCACTGTTGAGCATGGCAAAGATTATTAAGAAAATAAATGAAAGCCATGTTTCAATGCATTAGTTCTACTATATCTGGCTAAAGGAATATTAGCAATAGGCAGAATATATGCCACAAAATGCGCATACTGTGATTTGGAAATGGGATTCAATGCATTATTAGAATTGGATAGTTCTGCCCTTTCATAGAAAAAAAAAAAGGATGACTACGACCAGGACAGCCAATCTTATTGAGAATTACGGTATACAAGGGTACAGACTTTTCTGATTATGGCTTTGATTATTTTACATACTATGACTGTCTTACCTCCATTGAGTTCTGTTCTCAAGTAGCTCAAAAAATTACCACTATAATATCTTTTCCACAATGATTATGCCCTTTGCACAAAGGAACAGCTATATCTGACTCTGTCTCATAGATGAGAAGTAGATTTGAAAAAACTAAAAAACCTTATTCAAAGTCAAGAAGGAAATTTAACATTAGAACTGGCACACAACTTCCCATGAGATGATTCCTTGTCCAGTGTTATTTCCATTTAAGTGCCTCCAGTTTTAAAACATTTTCTAGTATGTAATTCTTGTGGGTCAGTTCATTCTTTGGATAAGACATTATTTTCTTCAAATAGTTTCTGCTTCACTAGTATCTTTAAGTCTTGAAATTGCCACTACATTTCAAAAAAAGAGAGCTTTCTCTTTTCTTCCTTTTTTTCTTTTTCTTTTGTCTTTCTTTCTTTTTTTTTTCTTTTTTTTTTTTTTGATGGAGTCTAGCTCTGTTGCCCAGGCTGGAGTGCAGTGGTGCGATCTCGGCTAACTGCAACCTTTACCTCTTGGGTTCAAGTGATTCTCCTGCCTCTGCCTCCTGAATAGCTGGAATTACAGGAATGTATCACCATGCTCAGCTAATTTTTGTATTTTTGGTAGAGACAGGGTTTCACCATGTTGGTTAGACTGGTCTTGAACTCCTAACCTCAGGTGATCCACCTGCCTTGGCCTCCCAAAATGCTGAGATTACAGGTTAGAGCCACCAGGCTTAACCTTCTTTTCTTAAAATAAATTTAGTAGTTTCTGTATTTAGAAAACACATTATGTGATAGTTATTGGTCCTATAATGGCATTTCAGACAGTTTCTACTACAGCTTCCTACAAGACAAGCTCCTACATAAGTCAGGAGCATGGCTCAGAGGTCAAACTCCATGGGTTTGAATCTCAGATCTACCACTTTCTGGCTTTGGGACTCTGGGAAAGTCCCATGGCTCTCACAAACTTCACTTTCATAATGGGGTGACACAAGTACTTAATGCATAAGTGTTTTGTAAATACTATGAGGTGTAACTTATAGACAATAATTTGCATGTAGCCTGAGAAACAAACACAAAAAAAGGGTAAATTATCACTGTATTACGTTCACGAAGTCACATCTCGCTAAGAGCATACATTTCAGAGGAATGGTTATTCTATGAATTCTACAATACTTGACCACTTGGTGAAAGCACATCATTTAAGAACTCTAATTGCATTTTTAAAAATTGGTCAAAATTTACTGGATTAAATGTACTGCTAAGTTAACAACACCTTTGGGTATATAATTGTGGAATATTAAGACTTTTTAGAAACTTCGGTCCTCAGGATCTTAGATGAAAGCAGCCAGATGATCCCTCCATCCCCCAACCCCCATCTCTAGGAAAAAAAATATTTGTGTAATAATATTCACCCAGATTAGAAATCCCTAGTCTATTATAGGAGTTTTATTTTCTTTAATGTTGAAAAAACTCTAAAATAGTGAACAGAGAAAACTGTATATAATTATATGTAATACATTTGTGTGTGTGTGTATATATATATATATATATTGCATAATATACAATTGTATAAAGTTATATATGACAAGCAAAAATATTAGTTTTCTTTATTGACTCTAGAAACTGAATTTTGAGACCAGGGTTGCCTTGCTAATGGAAGGCTGGCTATGTACTATGGCAAAGCACGGTGTCTGTCACCTTTTATGGGCTTTGTTGAAGGCAAAATTAGGAAGACCCTAGACATCATGACTTTGAATTAATTTTTTTCTAATTAGGATTATTCACCCTTCAGCTTTTTCTATGATGTAT
This sequence comes from Cacajao melanocephalus, assembly GCA_963573385.1. Lineage (NCBI taxonomy): Eukaryota > Metazoa > Chordata > Mammalia > Primates > Pitheciidae > Cacajao > Cacajao melanocephalus. Next base: position 64,779 of record CAUYLG010017465.1, read on the forward strand.
CTGAAGTAAGACAACTCCTTTAGTCAACTAGAACAGAAAAGAGTAGGTACCAGAACCTAAAGATGGTTCACCAAGTATATTAATATTACTCTTTATGGAACTTAAAAATAAATTAGAATAGGGCCATTTTCAACATGGTCGTCTAAGAGTATTCTGACAGAAAAGCCAAGACATGACTCCACTGCATCTTTAGATTACAAAGCATAACTACTTTCATAAATTCTGTGGATCCTTATGTATATCCTATTAAATTGACTGAGAAAGAGTCATTACTTTCATTTTACAGATAGAAAAATAGGTGGTTCACAGAGCATTTTTATAATTTATCTAAGTAGGATCTATATTTCTGTTATTTTGAGTTCTTATACAGGTTACTTTTTAGGACACCACACTAACAGCATCACCAAGAAATGAAATATGCAACACACAGGCTCTCCTTGGTCCTCTTTGCTAGGTCTCCTTCTCTATCTAGTGTGGAAACTTTGAAGTCACCTGGCTTAGCTGTAAGTCCTCTTGTCTCTAGGCTGCATTTTCTCCTCAGGGTATCTCATCCACACACATGGCTGTAAATACCAGCTATATTCTGATAATTCCCAAATTCATTTCACTGAGCATATCTTGAGCTCTAGATTCTTCTACCTAACTGCTACTTTACTTCTACACTTAGAGCTCAAATAAGGATCCTAAACAACTACAACACAGGTCTCACTTCACTCCTCCAAACCTATTTCTTTCCCATTTTTTTTCCCATGCCAATCAGAACCTATTAGTAATCCTTGAGCCCACATTTTGCATCATTCTTCAAATCCAATTCACTATTAGTGCAACCACCAAAATATATCCTGAATGAAACATGAAGCACATTTGAATATGAGAATTTGTGACTTAATTCTATTTGGAAATTCTTAACCACATCTCTTTAGATATGGTCTGTCATATTCTTCTTTTTGCTTTTCGAAAACACCATTATTTTATATTTTCTTTCAAACTGTTGCTTTATTAAGGTTCTTGTGCTGCTAATCCTGATTTTTGTCACCACTGACTCATTCACAGTAAACTACTTCTTTATGTAATTTTTCATTGTAAGCTCCTCTCTCTTTTTTTGAAAAATAATTTTTCAAGGTATAATAGTATAAAGTGTACAGATATTTGCTTTATAGCCCAATTAATTTTTACATATGCATACAATTATGTAACCACCATCTAAAGACCACCATAGCTAATTTTAAGCAACCAATGTGATGTCACTGACCATAGAGCTGGGAAGACGTGCATAGAATTGGCTCCCATGAACAGGTGAGAACTGGTTCTAGCACATCATTAGGAAATTCTTTCCAATTTCTTTGGATAAGATTCGAACTTCTAATCATGATCTGCCTCTTGTCTACCTCTTCACCTTCACTGTATACCAGTCTGCCATTACCTGCTCATATTATAGCAACACCGGCCTCTTCCTGTCCCTAGCATATGACAAACTCATTCCTGTCTCTGGGCCTTGAACTTGTTGGTCTCTCTGACTCAGCACTTCCCATAGCTACTAAGTTTTGCCCTCCCCTATTCAGCAGTGAAGGGTCATATACAGTACTTAGAAAGACTTCATCTAATCTAAATTAGTTTTATCTTGAAATTCCTATTTCCTTCTTTCATAGTACAAATTAGAATCAATCTGCCATTTTTTTTTAGTTCTTTGTTATCGGCCTCTGCACTGGAATTTCAGCTGCATGAAGTCAGAGACCCTGACTGTCTTATTCACCACTGTGTCACAAGGCCTGGCTCAGAATCTGACAAGGAGAAGGTGTCTAATGCATGTGCTGAGTGAATGAATGGACACATGGATGGTATAGCTATAAAGAAGTGAGTGATGAATTCGCTTGGGGGTGTAAAATGGTATCATAACACTGAAATACATCATTTTGATGAAAAACAGCTCATTTTAAGAATGAAGCAGTCACCTCTAAAGGGGCAGCATTAGAGTAGGTGTTTTGGGGTCAGATAGCCAAGAGTTTAAATACCAGGTATGCCACTTAACCTCTCTGAGCCTAAGTCTTTCTTTTCTAAAATGAAGGAAGCATTTAGGGATAAATTTGAGAATATATATATAATAGGGCTGGCATAGCATATCTGCTCAATAATTGGTAATTATTATTATCACTATAATTATTAAGATATATAACTTGTGGTGGATCAGTTCATATCATAAATGCAGAATGATTCTCATATTTGGTTTTATACTTTCTTATTTTAAATGCTAACCCATCTAAATTTTTACAAGTTATTTCTCGAAATCTCAAAAGAGTTCCATATCATCTATTCCATACATTTCACAGTTTTTGAGAATGACTGTCATTATTTTTATTTTACTAATGAGAAAAACAAAAATACTCCATTCCCAGTGGTGACAAAGCAAATCGCTGGCAGAGCTGATCTCAGAAGCACGGCAATCCATATCCAATTTCCTGCACTTTCCTCTGTAATGTGTCTAGCATGAAAACATCACAGTAGTATTTGGTATAATACAGAGAGTGTGCAAAGACATTAATTCAAAGCCCAGATATTCAGGAGTCAGTAGGTAAAAACATTGATAATAATTGCTGAAAAATATAAAAAGCAAGCTTATAGTTCTTATATCAGTTGCATTTTGGTGGTTTGGCTCTTATAGTAGAATCTGCACAACTTGTCCTCTTGGTAATAAGAAGCTTTCTGTTTGAAGGTCACGCAAAGGCCATGCTGGTGCAGTTGCTGTGACTTTAGGATGGCTGTGCTGCCATAATTTTCTGGGCTCCCTGTGATCCAGTGAGTGCTGCTTCTCTCTCTGTGTTTCTCTCTCTCTCTCCCTCTCTCTCTGTCTCTGTCTCTGTCTCTCTCTCTCTCTCTCTGTCTCTGTCTCTCTCTCTCTCTGTCTCTCTCTCACTCTTGCCTCTCATTTTCACTCTCTTGCTCTCACTCCCTCACCCTACTCCCAGGCCATTTGATATTCTCACATGTTGAGGTTACTGTCTACTGAGACATTAATATATTCTATTGTATTGCTAACTGGCTTACCTGAATAAACAAATATTTCCAGCAATTTTATTTTCACTCATGTATTCTGACAATTCAGTTTATAACAATACCTAACATAATATTTTCTTCTTGTTTCCTCGGGGCTTTGTGTATAATGTGTTAATGCATAGCAATCAGAGAGAAATAATTGGGTCATACTTTCAAAGTTTGCTAACGTTTACTCTGGTGACAACTCAGAAAAATTTATTTTTTTAAATCGGCTTTTAAAATATGTTTATTAAGTGTGACAGTCAAGTATTTAGTATTTTTTTCTTTCCTTTCTTCCCTGTTACACAAAAGCTACAAATTACCTTGCCTCCAAACTGTCTGAGAGTTGAAAAATTACAATCACAGACGTATAGCATCCAAATTCAATTTGAGCTTTAGGAAATATTGGTAAGCAAAAATAGTGTGTTTTGCATTTTATTAAAATCATGTTTCTTCTATTCAGTTTGCAGAAGAGATCTTGGGGAAGGGATGCAGTATCAATCAGTGAACTGTTATTAGGAGACCACTTGCATTTTGGCAAATGCCCAATATCAAAGCTTAAAGTGGAAATGAGTGTGTAAGATCTTCAAATTGTTGGCTTGTAACCTGAACGATGGCTTTGATGACCTGTGAGCTCATATGACCAGGATCTATGCAAGCATGGCCTCAGGAAGAAAGATGGTTAAGACCAATGCTTCCAGGAGAGGAGAAGATGCTGGGCAGAGAGGAATTTATGTTTTACTAGAAGAAGGAGAATGGTTAGGATGGGATAGTAGAGGTCTTTATGCATCCTAAAGTTTTGAATAAGAAAGCAGAGGCTGGGTGCCCTAGTCTCCTCCTGCCTTCTGAGCATTACAACCAGGCTCACCTTTTCTCAGGTAGGTGAGGTTTCCAGCCCTGCTCACACTTCTTTCAGCATCTTCCTTGGGGGAAAGTGAAGCTAAAAGAAATCATGGTTCCCCCTATCTTATTGACTTCATGATCCCACCCATCCTCTGCTCTTTTCTGCTCTTTTTACTTCCAGAGAAAAAAGGCAGGAACAATGAAATTGTACTTTCTTATTCTATAATGTGGTTATGTTACAAATTTGTGATTTAATACTGGCAACTAAGCCTACATATTTTGTCAACACCATCAGAATTGTTGGCTATTTGTTGGAGTTATGGCTAGATTCAATAATTTTTCCACATTTTCTCTTTCTTTCAGTAGAATCCAAAAGAAAAATTATTGAAACAAAGGAGAAAAGGCACTTTTTTGTGGGGCTCAGTTCTGGAAAGTCATCAAAGGCTGAGTATAGGATAGAATAATATTTCACTCAATAAATATTTATTCAGTGCCACTAGGCATTATTTTAGGTGGTAGAAACACAGCAATGAATACAACAGAGGAGACAGACAAGGTCTTTAAAGATTCTCTACTGCCCACCCTTTGCCCCAGTCTAGTGAGAGGAAACACACAATCAGAAGTTAAAATAAAATCAAGTTAACTTTAGGTAGTGGTATGTGAACTGAAGAAGATTAAAGAGGGTTATGTGAGGGATAGTGACCCAAGTCGGGCAAAGTAAGGAATCATTTGAGCCTAAACAGCAGGCTGGAATAAAATAGTTCAATTTAGGAAAATATAATATTCCCAGGAAATTAACATAAAAAGGTCCTTTAAAGTCTTCATAACTTGTTGTCCATAACATCTTTGCAAAGAAAAACCAGAATGATGGGGGTTCCCAAGTTAAGGACAGTATTGAGTAATTAATCATTACTTGCTGATTATGCATTATTATTATGAAATGCAAAAAATAGGATAATTTTTCTAATTCATATTTAAATGTCTGCCATTTGGCCTTTCAGACCAAGTGCCACATTGTATAGCAACTCCCAAATAGTAGTGCATAAAAATTTTCCTTCCAGTGGTTTTAGAAAAATGAGACACAGAGCACAAGACTGCCCCAGCAAGACCATGTATAAATGGCATAAAAGTCTGTATATGACTACAAAATGTTTCAAGTATATATCAGATATTTTTTGGGAAGATTTTTACAATGAAGTGGCACCAAGCTAGAGAGAGAACTCTTATTCTCACTCCAGGATTGTATTTATTTATTTTTCCTTTCCTGACAAATGGGACCCACAGCTTGCATTTGAAGAGAAAAATACCCCAAGAGTCACTTAACTCTCACTCTCTCCATGACAAGAGTAGAATACACTTGTATCCTAAAAGTGTTGGATCCTCACAATTTAAGGGCTGTCTTGTGGGGTGTTTTGCCAGGAAACATTACAGTCATGTTGTTAACTTTTATAATTCTACAGCTCTCAAGAAAATTTCTGAGCACTTTGAACAAAAAGCATGCTGACACTGTGGGATTTACTGTCTGCATGTACTAAGTGCCTTTTGGGAAAATTTCTCTTAGATTTCATTGTCTTCCTTCTGCCTTTTAAAATCTAATATACTTCAATTTCACTGAGTTAGGCTAAGTTTTCTCCATAGTGTCTCTCAACGACATTTCTTTGAGTTAGGTAAACACATCCTTTCTCTCTGTCGGGCTGTCATGTTCCTTTTCATTTGGGTTTTGGGAACTTTAAATGATGTTAGGAATAGCATATTTATAGTGTCTCAATACAATTGTAAATTCCAATAGAACTTTTAGTGATAAAAATGCTAATAGGTTTAAGAAAAGGCCTTACTTTCTTCACTAATAAAATGAGGAATGAACCAAAATTTCTCCAGTTCAGTGAAAGACAAAGCTACACATGAGTTAGAAATACGGCATTTATAAAAAGGGCTGTTGTTATTTTCTTGGAGTTTGCAGGAGACAGCTGCAGCTGGACTCCTGCCTGGACAGAGTGTATGCTTTCCATTTTCCAGGTGTACATTATGAAGCTCTTTAGCCTTTGCCCTGAGCTTTTGATCTAAGCCTCAGCCTAAAACGTTCTCTATCTAGAACACAAAATTAAGACACATTTCGACCATTCCTCACCATATTCCAGCTCTCCCATTTTTAACCCTATTTTGCCAATGAAACAAGTTCCACTCTGCCTTAGGTCGTTCACAATCTGTTTTTCTTTTTACTTGGGGTATGCTTTTATCTCTCTTCTTATGCCTACCTGTTTTTCAGAGCTGTCAATTAATTTATTAGTTCTTAATTTTAAAATAGGAGCCTCCATTCAAACTTTACCAGATATCAAAAGTCTCTACTGCAAAAGTGACTAAAACAATTAGAAAAGAAAAAGCATCTTGAAAGGAACAGAGGATGCATAGAGAAGAAAATGTTAAAGGCCAATTCATACAACCAAGACAAGATAACAACAAAAGTGCCATCTTTATATATTTAAAGAGTTAAGACACATCGCAATAAGGAATATTGAATTCTAAAGAAAATACAACATTCAAAGGACAAAGAGTAACTAAAGTTAAAAAAAATGCTAGTAAACGTGAAAAATAGGAGTTTTGAAAGATAAGAATAGAAAATTTCCAAGGAAAAAGGCAGACAAATATTGAATAATTATATAAACAAGAAAGGATCAATCAGAAGGCCTTACATATAAATACTGGGAACTCCAGAAAGAAAATAAAAACAGATAATTGAAGTAAAGTATCCAACAGCAAAATAATTTTTTAAAAACTTCCAGAACTGAAGAACATAAGTTAGCAGACTAAATGGGCCTCCCGGGTGTCCAGCACAAATGATAGAAATGGACATATCAATAAAATTTTAGAAGACAAGGAACCAAGAAGAGATTCCACAAGCTTCTAGAGCAAAAAAGAAAAAAAAAAGCCAGATAATAGAGGATCAGAAGTCAGATATATTTCTGATTTCTCAACTGAAATATTAGATACCAGGGAAAAATGAATTCAAAATTCGGACAGAAGAAAGGATTCTCCCAACCAATCCTGCAAATAAAATGCAAGTAGGATAGTGATGTATTCAGGCATGCAGGCCTCAAAATTTTATCTCCAACTCATTTTTCCTAAGAAGGCTATGAGATGCCGTGTAACCAAAACTGAAGAGTAAAACAAGAAGAAACAGCATGAAATACATGAAACGAGACCTAACACATCCTGAGGGAAAACAGAATAATGGTGAAGGAATAGTTTGTGAAGACATCTTTTGCCATATTGATAGAAATGAATAGAATACTGGGCACATCTGAACATTTTGAAAGGAACTTAGACAATAGAGAAAAGCTTGAGGTTGAATAAGTGCTAAGGGTATACAAATTAAACTAATGAACAAAATGAGATAATTAATAAATCCAGTATAACAAGAGGATACGCAAGAAGGAAAAGTAATTATTTTGGTAAATAGATCAGCTGTGAATACAAATATACAATATATTGATATGAGTAAAATTGTGATAGGAAGTTTGGTGGATGGGAAGATTGTACATGTATGGTAGAAGAGAGGGAAAGAAACTAAATTCTTGTCTTCCACAGTCAGAAATAACAGTTAATGCATAAAATAGAAAAATCTAGATTTGTATCAATAATTTTTGAGTAAACTATGGAATAACCTTAGATTTACAAATATTGTAAAGGTTACACAGAGTTCTCTTATACTCCTTAACATACTTTCTCCTAATATTAATATCATACATAACTATGGTACATTTGTCAAAACTGAGAAACCATCAATGGGACATTACTATTAACTGGACCTCAGATTTTATTCAGATTTCACCAGTTTTGCTGTTAATGTCTTTTTTCTTTCCTGTTCCAAGACCCCATGGACATTACATTTAGTTATTATGTCTTTTTAGTTTCCTCTAGACTGTGACAGTTTATCTTGCTTTATTTTTTATAACCTTGACAGTTTTGAGGGGTACTGGTAAAATATTTTAGAGTGTGTCCCTTAATTTTGGTCTATCTGATTTTTTTTTCTCATGATTAGACTTGGTTTATGAGTTTTTTGAAAGAATAGCATGGTAGTGTAATGCCTTTCTCATCTATAGATCAAGATACCTATATATCACTGATATTTTGATCAAGGTAGTGTTTGTCAGATTTCTCTGTTTTTTCCTGTTCCATACTCTTGTCTTTGGAAACCAGTAACTAAGTCCAGCCCACAAAAAGTGAATGGAGGAAGATAAAGTTCCTATAGGAAGGTAGTATCTACACACATTATTTAAAATTCTCTGTGAGAAGTATTTGTTTCTTCTCCCACGTTTTATATTCAATAATTATTTTACATCACTATGAACTTGTATATTTAGAGTTTGGGTTGTAATCCAATATTACATTATTCATGTTTCTTGAGTTATTCCTGTTTTGGCCATGTGAAAGTGTTTCCATTTGGCCCCTTTGTCCCTCAGCATTCCCTGCTTGCTCCTTTTGTTATTTGAGCATGTCCTTATTTTCTGGCATGACAAAATTTTCCAAACTCGTCTTCTATTTTTCCTGCACCAGTCTTAACATCAGCCATTTCTCAAAGAATTCCTGGTACTTTTTTTTAAAGAACAGTATTCAGAGAAGGGATTTGAGTATGTAATTTTAAATAAACAAATAAAAATTTTAAAAAGAGAATAGAGGTTAATTCTTGAAGTTTTTTATGTAACAAAAATATTTATTAGTACAGTTTTATGTTGCAGAAATGGATAGAAAAAGTTTATATAACTTTACCTAGAAATTACTGATTTGTGAAAATTTGTTTAATAATTGCATTATGGAGATAAAATGAGATAAAAAGAATCTATATAATAAAAGGAAAAAATGAACATATTCTGATATGAAGTAAAGGTGATAACAAAGGGGGAAATATTTAGGATTAAAAGATAATGTTATGGGGTTGTTCTGCATTTTGCTTAGTCAATAAGTTTAGGGATCAAATATTTCTAATGAGGACCACAGGCTAATGCAGAAACAAGTTGTAACGTTGACAGAAAGCATCAACTTTCCAAATATCTTTTTGCAATTTCCTTTCAATCAAATATAATCGGTGAATTAAGTAGTCATTTGCCTTCTAGCCAAGTTTATCTCATGGGAAACAAAGGGATAATGAAAAAACCTGCTACTATAAATTTAATTATGAAAATAGTAAAATAAGAAAAGATTACATTTTCCTCTGTTAATTCATATAGAACTTAATCTGTGCCTTTCTTTGGTGGTAATTATCATTTTTTTCCATGCATTGTAGCCATTTGTTTATAAATTTGATTTGTCTTATTTACTAGAAGGCAAAATTCCTTGTAGGCAAATTCTCTTGTGTCTTACTACTCATCTTAATATATCTCTCAAAAACCTGCTTAATTCGAGGCACAAAATAAGAGCCATGTAAACACTAAAAGAAGGCATAAAATAATAAATCAAGAGATTACTTGATGGGGTGGAAATGAAAATAGCCTTGGAGAATGAAATGTTGCCATTAGTGAGTTTTACTAAGTAAAGGTATGTTAGGATGAGTCATATAAACACTTCAGCTTTCAGAATAGCAAAAATTTTCAAGTCAGAAAATAATTATACATAATCTCACAGCCAGGGATACAACCAAAAAGTAGAAGCTTATAAGAGTTTAAAGATTTTTTAAAATATCCAGTGCTATTTATAAAGGGGAGATCACAAAGAAGTCTTTTATGTATTTTTTTTACATATAGAGACATCAAAAATTAACAATGTGAGGTATGTCACCAATGACAAGAGAAAAAAAGATGTATGGACTACACCAAAATTAAAAACTTCTATCCTTCAAAGGACAGAACATGTTTTTGTCAAAATTTTATCAGAAACTTTGCATAATTAAATTATATTGGAAAATTTAGATCATTTATAAGCACAAATATGTCACTTATTTACTTGATCTATTAATCATTTTAAGGTCTCTTTTTCAGCCATGGCCACCATTAAGTCAAAGTAGATTGAATTTAAAATCAGAAACTGAATCTCTAAATCAATAAGTATTTTAAAAAGTCAAAAAATATCCAAAAAATCATTGTCAAGCCAATGACTTGACTCTTCCCCCTACTGTTTTCTTTTAGGAGGTTTAGAGTTTCGCACCTTATAATTAAATCTTTATTGTGAATTAATTTATATAAGGATTCAGTTTCATTCTGTTGCATGTGGATATCCAGCTCTCCCAATACCATTTATTAAAGAAACTTTCCCTTCTGCATTGTGTATTCTTGATGCCCATGTCAAAGATTAGTTGACTGTACATGCATTGGTTTATTTCTGGGCTCCCTATTCTGTTCCTTTAGTCCATGTGTCTGTTTTTATGCCAGTATCATACTATGTTGATTACCACAGCTTTGTAATACAGTTTGCAATCAGGATGTGTGATGCCCCCAGTTTTGTGCTTCCTTGTTATAATTGCTTTGGATATTTGTAGTCTTCATAGTTTCATATAAATTTTAGGATTGTTCTTTACATTTATATAAAAATATCATCAGAATTATGATAAGCATTTCATTGAATCTATAAATCCCTTTGGGTACTAAGGGTATTTTAACAATATTTATTCTGCCAATCCACAAACATGGGATAACTTTTTATTTATTGGTGTCTTCTTCATTTTTTCATCAATGTTTACAGGTTTTTTTGTGAAGATATTTTACTCTCTTAGTTACTCTTGGCATAAATTTGTGTTAAGATATTTTTGGATCCAAAATATAGGCAACAAAAGCAAAAATAAACAAATGCGATTACATCAAACTAGAAAGCTCTGCACATCAAAGGAAACAATCAACAGAGTGAAGATACAGCTTATGAAATAGTAGAAAATATTTGCAAACCACACATCTGATTAAGGATTAATATCCAAAATATTAAAGAACTCAAAAAACTAAATAAAAAGAAAACAAATAACCCAAAAAAAAAAATGGGAAAGGGACTCAATAGACTTTCTCAAAAGAAGGTATACAAATGGCCAACAGGTATATGAAAAAATGCTCAACATCATTAATCAATAGGGAAATGCAAATCAAAACCACAATGAGATATTAATTCATACCTGTGAGAATTGCTATTATTAAATAGACAAAAGATAGTAAGTGTTGGTAAGCATGTGGAGAAAAGAGAACTCTGCTACCCTGTTGATGGAAATGTCAATTTTGACAGCCGTTATGGAAAAAAGTATGGAGCTTCCATAAGAAATTAAAAATGGAACTACCATATGAGTTAGCCAATCAGCATCTCGAAGATACATCTGTATTCTCATGTTCGCTGTGGCATTTTTCATAAGAGTCAAGATATAGAAACAACCAAAATGTCTGTCAGTGTATGAATGGATAAAGAAAATGTGGTGTGTGTGTATGTGTATGTATAAAATGGAATATATTTGACCACTAAAAGAAGGAAATCCCACCATTTGTGACAACATGGATAGACCCAGAGAAAAGCAGCCAGACACGGAAAGACATACTGCATGATCCCATTTACACATGGAATCTAAAAAAAATTAAACTCATAGAAGCGGAGAGTAGAATGGTGGTTACCAGAGGGCGGGGTAGGGGTGAAGAATGTTGGAAGATTTTGGTCAAAGGATCAACATATTTTACTTTCAGTTAAAAGATGAATAAGTTCTGGAAATGGAATGTACAGGGTGGTGACTATGATTAATAACAAAATACTATATACTAGAAATTTGCTCAAAGTATAGATTAAGTGTTCTCACCAAAAAAAAAAAAAAGGAACCATGTGAGGTGATGGGCGTGTTAATTAGCTTGGTTGTGGTAATCATTTCCCAATGTATACATATATCAAACCATCAAACTCTAATGTTAATTTAATATATTTCAATTATTTTGTCCAAATAATTTCTTATTGTGGAAAAGGAAATCATAGAGGCTATTTGTTTTTGATCAATTCACCTTTATTTAATAATTTTTTGGGTTATTTTGGGGAACAAATTTATTTTTCAACAATTTTTTACTGAGAATCTTCTATCTTTTAAGCACCTATAAGGTGCTTGGAATCTATCAGTGAGTGAAAAAGGCAAAAATTCCTGCCCTCATAATGCTTACATTCTAATGCAGGATATGCTAAAACAGTTAATAAGGAAAATGGTACACTGAAAATTTGCTAAGAGAACAGATTTTAGGTGTTCTTACTATAAAGAAGTTAGCTATATGAGGTGATAGATATGTTCATTTCTTGAACTTAGCAACCTTTTACTAAGTATACGTATATCAAAACACCATGTTGTAAACCTTAATTACATATAACAAAAAATCAGTAAGTTAATTAAAAATAAAATTGTAAGTAGATTATATATTAGTAAGTGACATATGCTATGGAAAAAGAATAAAAGCAGAAAAGAAGTATAGGAAGTGCTGAGGTATCAGGGGTATTGCATTTAGAAATAGGGAAGTCAGGGAAAGTCTCTGGAAAAGGTAACATTGAGCTAAGACTCAAATATGCTGAGAGTAGGTCATGAAGCTGCCTAGGGGAAAGACAGATAGGAAGAACAGAAAACAGCCAGTGAAAAGGCCTTGAAAGGGGAGTGTAAGGAGAGTATGGTTGGCACACCCAAGAAACAGCAAAGAAACCAGATAAGCCAAGCCAGAAAGATAATGAGGTGGGCAGGCATAGATAATATTCAGCCTTGCAAGCTGTTGTAAGAGTTTTTGGCCTTGAATGGAATGAGGAGCCAATGGACAACTCTGAGAGAAAAATAACCTGTTTGCTTATATTGCAATATTGGAAACAGACTATGGCAAAGTAGAGTAAAATCGGGAAGACTTAGTAGAAAGCTATTGCAATAATTCAGGAAAGAGATGATGATGGCTTGGACCAGAGTAATAATGGTGGAGGTGGTGAGAATTTGTGTATTTTTAAATAAAGAACCTACAGGGGCCAGGTGTGGTGGCTCACACCTGTAATCTCAGCATTTTGGGAGGCCAAGGTGGGTGGATCACTTGAGGTCAGGAGTTTAAGACAAGCCTAGCCAATCTGGTGAAACCCCTTCTCTACTAAAAATACAAAAAAAAAAAAAAAAAAAAAGAAGTCAGGCATGGTGGCATGCATCTGTAGTCCCAGCTATTCAGGAGGCTGAGGTGGGAGAATTGCTTGAATCCAGGAGGCAGAGGTTGCAGTGAATGGAGATCATGCCACCGCACTGAAGCCTGGGTGACTGAGTGAGACTTTGTCTCAAAAAAGAAAGAAAGAAGAAGAAAAGAAAAACCCTGTAGGACTTGCTGATAAGAAAGTGTAAGAGAAAAAGAAGATCAATCTAGGAAAAATGAATTTGCTATCAAGTGAGAAAGAAAAAATAAAAGATTGGACAACTGTTGGGTTTTGGGTATATTGTTTGAAATTGCTGGATGATGAACAGAGAATATCAAATGGATAAACATTTTTGGTCCATTAGATCATTCAGTGGATTCACAGCACACACAACTTTAAAAATGTGCACATTAGTAGACAAACACCAAGACAAAACTAAAAGCAATTCTAAGACTCTGGATAAGAGTCCTGATTTTCAAACAGTATGTTATCAAATAATATGCAAAATACTGTGAAATGTTGTTAGGAGTGCAGGATTGGAAAATAAGATTTGAGTCTTTTATTACTGAATATAATATGTGGAGCAATTTCTGAGAAACAGCTAGATTGACAAACTAAATTGGATTCCCTAAAGCAGAAAAGAAATTTGTCCAAATTTGCATATAATTATTATATCCAAAGTGCCAAATGGGGAGATGGTAAGACCATCTCTGTTGCTGGAATTGCATAAATGTGTGTATTTGTGCTAACATGGTACAGGAGAATATTTATATTTTGAGTTGATAAACTGATAAAAGCTTCTTGGGCTTCACAATTTAAGTGCAGTATTTCACTTGACTGTAATTCACAACTCTCCTGAAGGCTGAATATTTTATACACAGAGTTAAATACACAAAGTATTAAATGCAATATATTTCTGACAGTATAATTTGAGGCAAAAACCTTCCATCATATTTACGTACTGCTGAGCAGATGGGGCGCTCAAGCTTAAGATATTAGATGAGAATCAGTAAATGAAGACATATTGTTGGCCCTGGTGTCACGGAAGGGGAAAGCAATAATCTGTGAGTAGTTACTCTTTCCTGGAAGTCCCCTGTGTTCTTTAAAAACTAATATTGCATCTTTACATTACAGAGCACTTAATTTTTAAGGGTTAAAAAAAACCTCAGAAGCTCAGGAGATTAAAATACATGGATTCCTTGAATTAGCCCAAATTTTTTGATCCTAAATTCTTTTACATTTTCCAAATTTTAACATATGTTTTCCCCCTGTTGGGAATTGTGTGCAACATTTAGGGAAATTTACCTGGTAATTACTCAGAACCATGACTAGGACTCATAACCACTTAGTAGGGAATCTCAGATGCAAACTCCATTTTATCTTCCTCTTTAGCTCAAACAACAAAAGTTTAAGTCAAATATTATCTTGGATTCTTAAAGAAATATTTAAGTATGATTTGGGAATTGTCAGAGATTAACGGGTAGATTCTTCTAAAATGTGGCATGAAGTTGTAACTATTCTAATAAGGAAAAATAAGCATAAATATAAAAAAATTCAGAACCAACCCTCCTGAGTTAATACAATGAACGTATTAATATTTTGTAACATGCAGAAATAAAATACTCAATCTATAATATGTGTATACATTGTGGTTACCTGCATCTGTATATAATATATACACACTGTATACAAGGAAACAACATTGATTTACACCAATATTGGCAGAATCTTTCATCATACTTGCTTTTGTTTATTATCAAGTTAATAGAATATTTAAATTTAAAGATTAAGAGTATTTAATAAAAACTCTGTCTCCCTTCATGCCTTTCATCTTCTCTATTTTTCCTTTCTTTTTTCCTTCCTATTTGTTTTTTGCTTCCTTCTCACAGCCTCGTCTAGGATAAGGTGAGTAAAGCACCTGCCTTGTGTGCCCAATTGAAAAGTATGCCAAACTTAGTTATAAAAAATAAATAATACTCTAATGCAATATTTTAAGAAAAGAACAAAATTAATGTCCAAATCCATTATAAAATATCAAAATTTCAAATAAAGACTAGATTTGCCAGTACCATGTGGAGACATATTGGTGCCTGGGGCAAAAGAGTTCAGCAATGCTGATCCCATCTACATCCTGATTATTGAGGGTCTTTTAGCGCCCCCTTAAATTATGCACCTGAGGCAAATGTCAAATTTGGCCTTGCTCTGTCATTCCTGCCTTCCTTCCCAGTTCTCCAGACACAAAGTGAAAAACAAGTACATACACTTGATCATTTAGCCAAACTTGAAACATAATTCTACATGGCATCCTTCTGTAATCAAAGTGATAGGTCTCAGTTACATAAACATATAAGACTGAGAACATTTAAATTGAATTGAAAAGTACTGAAATCTGTTCTTATAAATTATTTTACTGGGGGCCTTTATAAAGATAGTGAATAAGTTGTTCTATTCAGAATATAAGAGAAATATATAAATACCTAGTCTCTTTAAGAGGAACACTATGAGGACTCAGACTTAGACATTTTGGGATCTAAATTCATGAATAATCTTATATTGATTTCCATTAAAGAAGATTTTAGTCACTCAAGTTGAAAAGAAAGATTAAGAATCAAGCTTGATGCTGTAGAGATGTAGGGATACACTGATAAATCAGGTATGTGTCCTGGCCCAAAATAGTATACAATCAAGAAGGATAGACAAGCAAAGACAATTATAATGTTAAAAGGAAACCATTTGTGGAGATGATACATTATTAAGAAAGTTTAACGGAGGAAGAAAATATTTTAGGAAAGAATTAGGAAAGTCATAGTACAACTGAGATAGACCTTGAAAATGAAGAGCTAATGCACAGAAAAAGAAGGCAGGCAGAGGAGTGCATTCCTGATGAAGGGAAAGAAATGAGCAATACCAGATATGTAAGAACACTGAGGAGTATGAGAGAAAGCCAGTAACTTGGTTTGATAGGAACGTAAGGCATGTGAAAGGGAAAAGACACCCAGATCAATGCCTAACACAGAATAGGTGTTATTTAAGTAATGAACGAGTAAATGAATACTGAAAAAAGGAATAATACCAACCTATAGAGACTTTCGAATGCTAGCATAAACAATTTGCCCTAGAGATAAAGCGGAACACTTAAAGGCTTTTGAGCAAAGATGGATCACTTTCAGTACTATACTGAGGGAAGATTAATTTGCAGGAGGGGGCCAATTAGTAGTCTAGGAGGATGGTAATAATGACATGAATTACTAAATTGGAAGTAGAAAGTGAAAGGAGAGAATAAATGGGAGAGATGCAGCAGAGGCAGGATTGATAGTTAAAGAAATTAATTGGCTCTGGTAAGAAAGATGAAGGCAATGAAAATGACTCCTCAATTTTTAGCCTGGATGATAGGGAGGGCAGTGATGCTTTTAACAGAAAAAAAGAAGACAGAAAGATAAGCATCAACTTGCAAAGAAAGGTAATTAGTTGAGTGTTTGACACATGGCTGGCAGGAGCACTGGCAGGACATCCAGGTGGAGATGTGCAGCAAGCAGATAAGTGTCGTTTCGTTCCTAAAAAGTAAACGCTGTCATGGGGGGAAGCAACACTTGCCACCTGATATGCCCCTCACTTAACCTCTACTTTTCTATCAATTGCATACAAGGAGCAAAGACAGGGAAGGTTTTGTTCCTTAGTATTGAAACATTAAAAAAAATCACTCACACACACTCACACAAATACACACATACACACACACACATATACACACATACACATACATGGCCACTGGATTTCAAATGTTAGATGCACTGGAATCACCTGAAGAGCTTATTAATATACAATGTCCTAGTCTCTCCCAAAGAGTCTCTGATTAGGTAGTTCTGGGTTAGGCTCTAAGACTTTACATTTCTCATAGTTTCCCAGATGGTGGTGATGCTGCTGGACCAGAGCCCATGCCTTAAAGATTACTGGCCTAAGATCAGGGCTTTTAAATAGTACCCAGAAGAGTGATTCTCAGAAGATAATCTGTTAACAATGTTTATTAGAATCATCTTTATTGCTTATTAATTTAATGTTTGGGTCCCACCCCAGACTCAGTGAATCTTGATATCTGGGTTTATAGGTTTGAGAATAAGCATTTTTTTTGGACAGCCTCACTACATAATTCTTAATAGCATATAAAGTTTGAGAACCACTCAAATTGTGAAGTGAATTTTAATTAGTTTTGAGAGCATTACGGACTTAAATTTTTAAATTATGATGGAAAGAGCAAGTGACCAGAATTAAGAGATATGGGCTGCAGACATAAATACCGACACTAATTAGTTGTGTGGCCTTAGGTAAATCACTTAACCTTTTAAGGTATAATTTTCTCATCCATAAAACAAAATGATTAATCTAGAAGATCTCTGCATTCCTTTTCAGCTCCATAACTGTGATGAATTCTGGGAATTGCAATGAGTAATGTCAGAGATAAACATTCCCAGAGTTTAGGAAAACAAATTATTCTCAATTGGATGTGTCAGAATAACATGAGTTTTTGTTCTGCTGAACTGTATATGCTTCCTTCCCCTATTCTGACTTGCTTCTCTTGCTGGGGGCTGGTTGTTAGGTTATTTGTCTTTTCTGTCTTTGAGAATCACTACTGGGATGAGCCATATTTGTGAGAGAGATTGAGTCTTACCTATCAGGAATGCCGAGGTTTATCAAGTACAATCAAATTTTTATTGGAGCATATGGTGAAGATCATATTCAAGTTTGTTAGCCAAAATAGTGCCTCTTAAAAATGCATGCTAAAATAGAATTTAGATTTATATGATTTCTATGCATATCCATTAGGATGGCTACTATTAAAAAAAAAACAGAAAATAAATGTTGGTGAGAATGTAAAATAAATGGAATCCTTGTGTATTATTTGTGTGAATGTAAAATGGTTCAGCCATTATGGAAAACAGTATGGTAGTTCCTTAAATAATTAAAAATAGAATTGCCATTTCATCTAGCAGTTCCACTTCTGGATATACACCCAAGAAAATTGAGAGCCATTATTCACAACAACCAAAACACAGAAGCAACCCTTGTCTATTGATAACACATAGATAAAATGCAGGATATATGTGTGTATGTATATACATATATAGTATATATATAAAATACAGGACATATATATACACACACATATACATACATACATATATACACACATATACAGAACAGAATATTATTTAACCTTAAAATTGAAGGAAATTCTGACACATGCTGCAATGTAGATGAACCTACAGGACATTATGCTAAGTGAAGAAAACCAGTCGAAAAAGGACAACTACCATATGATTACCTTTATATGAGATATCTAGAATGTTCAAATTCATAGATACACAAAATAAGATGGTGATTGACAAGGCCTTGGGGGAGGAGGGAATGAGAAAAATCATTTTTAGTGGGTACAGAGTTTTAATTTCCTTAAAAAAGAGCTCTGGAGATAGATGGTGGTGACGGTTGCACAATAATGTAAATGTATTTAATGATACTAAACTGTATATTTAACATGGTTAAGATGCTGAATTTTATGTTACATGTATTTTATAATTTAAAAAAATAAAATTTAAAATTTCAATAAAAGTTTTTATTAAGAAATGAATTTTAAATATGAAAGTGATAAATGTGATGTGCTCAGATTATATTACAAGCTAATTTTTATCACATAAAAAGAGAAGTTTTATCTTTAGTTATGGAGATTTTTAAAACCTTATCTGCACGTTTGGACTCCAGTATTTAATGTTATGTATAATAGGAGAAATAAAAGAATAATGGAAGAAGCCAGTTATTTTCTATAAAACATAAGCATGGTTTTATATTGTAACATATTTATTTCCCCAAAATACTATCAAGGCATTCAAATTTTATTTACTTTATTATCTCCCAGGCAGAGCTGGCGCCAGATAGCAGAGCCCTAAAGGATTTTGCAAGACATATTGATTTAAAATAAGAAAAATAATAGAGTTATGGATATTTAACAAGAAAGGAGGAATTTATAATCAGAAGCTTTAGTGCCTAAGATGACAATTAATCTGAGAAATGTAAAAGCAGAAAGATATGCTAATAGTCATTGCATTTATGTTTAGTCAGAGAATTGAATTTAGCAGTTTAGAAGGAGAAAACTATAGAACACTGAACACATAAATCAGAGTGAGAGGAGTGGGAGGGCCTTTTTGAGGATATAAAAGAACAGCCAGGGATTGGGAGCCAATGAAAGCAAATGAAACTTATAAATATATAATATACATATATTCTAACCTGAAAGATGTTTTTGACAAAAAATCAAAAAAGACAAGGGCATGAAAACATTTTATTTTGTAAAAAGTCAAAATGAAAATCTAACAAAAACTGTATTTATATGTATGCCTATTTGCATATGTGTGATTTTTGCAGCTGTCTCCTGTTTAAATAAAGAAGGAAGTCATAAAGATGTACACCTGCTATTAATGGAGGTAAACTCTGAGGGCAAAAATGGAGACTAAAATAATTTTTAAATTATGGTAGGTGTATTAGTTCATTTCTCACTGCTATAAAGAAATGCCTGAGACTGCCAAATTTATACAGAAAAAAAGTTTAACGGACTCACAGTTCTGCACGGCTGGGGAGGCCCCACAAAACTTACAGTCATGGTGGAAGGTAAAGTGGAAGCAGGCACCTTCTTCACAAGGCAGCAGAAGAGCATGAGTGCAAAAATGAGGAAGTGCCTCACTTTAAAACCACCAGCATGGCGAGAACTCACTATCATGAGAACAGCATGGAAGAAACTGCACCCATGATCCAATCACCTCCCACCTGGTCATTCCCCTGACACATGGGGATTACAATTTGAGATGAGGTTTGGATGGGAACACAGTGCCAAACCATGCCAGTCGGATTATAATTTTTTTATTTTTGGTATTTACCCAACAACAATTTTTTTTTAAATGTATATGCATTTTCCATTTTGGGAAGTAACTTTGAGAGTAAGAACTAAACCAAGGCAATGCCTTGAATATTTATTGGAATAAGAAGTTTGAGAATGTAATGCAACCGAGCAGGAAATAAAAATGCATCAATCTATTCTTTTTCATACTGGGGAACTAGGAATTTGGAAAATCCTTTGGAGAATTTTTTCGCTTGAGTGTGAGGCTGTGTGTCAAGACAGGACTAACAACATAGGCTTGATGTTAGAATCTCTGTGTTAAGGACTCCCTCTACGATCCTCTGCCATTTCCTAGGAAGTATTTTCTCTCACACAGCTATTAAGCAGTTTGAAATCAGTGTCCAAAGACTCACTGAATAGTCATCCCAGAAAAAAATCTTATAATTCATAAATTGTTTCCACAGTTTTAAAATAGGGAAGAAAGCTAAGTCCAAAGTGGCTCTCCAGTCTACACAATCCAGAAATTTCTTTCAAATGCTTCTGTTATTCTTTTTTATATCTTATTTCTCATTTAGTCCAAATTATTATATTAATGTCCAATTAGCGAGTTCCAATGATACATGGCCCTATAGGTGTCTGTTCCACAGCACCTTCCTCCCCCACCACTTTATTGCAGCACCTTCTTCTCTAACTAAATTGCTTTTTGTTTCCTGCACATATTATGCTCTGCTCACCTTCATGCCTTTGCTCAGGCCATCTCCTCCCTATCCCATTTATTCTTATTTCTGTGTTACCTAATTAAATCCTACTTATTCCAAGTTTAACATCACTTCCTTTAGGAAGTGTTCATTGATCTGAAGTAGCCTCATCCTTCAGGCTATGCTAGGTTCCCTTTCTCTGTGTTTTCACAGTGTCTTGTACAACTCTCTATAGGGTAACTACTGTTCTGCATTTTACTTAGCAGCCACTGAATAAATGTTTGTTGATTAAAGGAATGAGTGAACAGATGAATTAGAATTGAATGTAGCTAATTAAAAAAAGAATTGGAGCAGACCTGGCTTTCATCATGAATTAAATCACTATGGAAGAAAGCAATTTTAAAAGAACCTGCTTTGCCAACAGCAGGTTGGTAGCATCATCTTTATATGCATAAGACAGCACTTCACTGTTTCATCAATGTCCACTATAATTTACGGAATCTGTATATGTATACATATATATTTTTTCTGGGCATCTAGAAAACATGTTTATTTGTAGTATGCTTTGTGTGCTATAAAACTTGACAGATTGTAACTTGTGTTAAATTGCTTATGACAACCTAAGAAGTCTTCATAAGCAATTTTACATGTGTCACAATGATCCTAGATTTCTCCTTTTCTTTTTGAGAAAACATCTAATCAAGGCTGATTTTGATTTCAAATATCCATGAAGATCATTAAAAACAAAAACAAGTTTTTTTTTATTCATTGTACTTTGGGTTCTGGGGTACACGTGCAGATCATGCAGTACTGTTGCATAGGTACACACATGGCAATGTGGTTTGCTGCATCCCCCGTCACCCACATCTGGCATTTCTCTCCATGTTATCCCTCCCCGACCTCTCCACCCCCCACCGCTGTCTCTCCCTTGACCCCCCCACAACAGACCCCAGTGTGTGATGTTCCCCTCCCTGTGCCCATGTGTTCTCATAATTCAACACCACCTATGAGTGAGAATATATGGTGTTTGATATTCTGTTCTTGTGTCAGTTTGCTAAGAATGATGGTTTCCAGATTCATCCATGTCCTTACAAAGGACACAAACTCATTGTTTCTTATGGCTTCATAGTATTCCATGGTGTATGTGTGCCACATTTTCCTTGTCCAGTCTATCATCGATGGGCATTTGGGTTGGTTCCAGGTCTTTGCTATTGTAAACAGTGCTGTTATGAACGTACATGTGTCCTTATAATAGAATGATTTATAATCCTTTGGGTATATACCCAGCAATGGGATTGCTGGGTCAAATGGAATTTCTATTTCTAGGTCCTTGAGGAAGTGCCACACTGTCTTCCACAATGGTTGAACTAGTTTACACTTCCACCAACAGTGTAAAAGTGTTTCTATTTCTCCACATCCTCTCCAGCATCTATTGTCTCCAGATTTTTTAATGATCACCATTCTAACTGGCGTGAGGTGGTATCTCAATATGGTTTGATTTGCATTTCTCTAATAATCAGTGATGATGAGAATTTTTTTGTATGTTTGTTAGCCTCATATATGTCTTCTTTTGAAAAGTGTCTGTTCATATCCTTCTCCCACTTTTGGATGGGGTTGTTTGCTTTTTTCTTGTAAATCTGTTTTAGTTCTTTGTAGATTCTGGATATTAGCCCTTTGTCAGATGGGTAGAGTGCAAAAAATTCTTCCCATTCTGTTGGTTGTCGGCTCACTCTATTGATTGTTTCTTTTGCTGTACAGAAGCTCTGGAGTTTAATTAGATCCCATTTGTCTATTTTGGCTTTTGTTGCCATTGCTTTTGGTGTTTTAGTCATGAAGTCTTTGCCTATGCCTATGTCCTGAATGGTTTTGCCTAGGTTTTCTTCCAGGGTTTTTATGGTGTTAGGTCTTACGTTTAAGTCTTTAATCGATCTGGAGTTAATTTTAGTGTAAGATAAGTCTTAATAATAATTACAAAAACATCCAATTCTACTATTAAAAACGCATTAGCACGGCTGCTGGAAATGATCTCTACATCTTTTTTATTCTCCCACTGTGCAGTTCTCTTCTTTCATTGTGTGAGGACTGACACAGACCTAAAAACTCTGATTTCTAAAGAGCAGAAAATATGCCAGTGGGATCTGAGCTCTCAGCTGCAGGGTGCAGTACTGAAGTGAATCATATATTTATTGGAATCATTTGGCAAAAGGGCAAATGTAGCAAATACACTGCTATCTCCAAGTCCAGTGGTATGATAGCCCAGCCTTGGCATTTTCATAGAACCAAAGCTGTTGAGTATTTTGTTTCATTTTTCCCTAAGCCATTTTCAGTTTGCTTATTTATTTCTGTAATAAGGGCCTAACCCAGATTGTGAGGTCATATACCTAGTCAGTATATTAGCAAATCGCTCACTAAAGCTCCAATTGGCCCTCACCCTCTTTCTGCTGCTGGCTCATTAATTGTCATCTACTTTGGCATTTTTACTCCATGAAAAATGATGCTTACAGCTCTAGGAGGAAGGGGAATGGAACAAGCAGAAAACAGGATATGGCCATGTGCAAGATCAGGATTAAGTATAGGTGAAGCTGTATCACAGTTGAAATCTGTTTTCTACTCACAGCCTTTTTTTCCTTCGTGCAACTTGGTGCAGAGTTGCTTTGTCCTTAATCCTAGCATGTATCAGCTGCCCATCACTCCCAGCTTCACTTAGCTGTGGGAAGCAATGCCCTCAAGACTTTCAGCTGCTGGTGAGATTGCTGTTAGCCAGGCTTCCACTGCCATTGTCAGGGATGAAGAGGGGCCTCACACCTCAATATGCTCCTGGCAACATGCTCACCCCTCCTGCCACCCCACACTCATCTCCTTGTCAACACAATTTGCCTAGAGCCTATGTTGGTCCTGGATTCCCAAATGCTGCCCTCATGGAAAATCTGAAGTTTTCCGATCACTGTTTAAATCTCACTGATATGGATCTGCACATCCCTTGATTTTGACCAATTTTCCTATTCCTCTACAACTCTCTTGGTTCTTCCACTCTGCTCTATGAAACTGTATTATGAACAGGATCTGTATATCTAGGGAGATCATACAACGTATGGTCATAACGATAATACTCTTGAGAGTGAGTGGGAATACAGTTATTAACAGTGTGCCAAGTGGCAAAATCAAGACTGTCCCAAGCAAACGAGGACATATAATCACCTTACCAATATCCTGGATTTATTTTTTAAAATTTCCTTTTACTTTTTTTGCTAACTAGAATGTACTTACCTTCTAGGGATACTGCATTACCTGTGGTCTTGTCGTAGATTATTTTTCTCTACTACAACTCTCATACCACTGGGACAAGATCCAGGGTGGGAATCCCTCCTTGCCCCTCAAACCACTTCTGGATCCCTGTCTCTAAAATTCTCCAGCTTTGAAACTTACGTCATCAGACTTTACTACCTGCCACTGAGTGTTACGGCAGTCATCTACGGACCCTCCATCACTCCTCCAACATTATTTGAAGATTTTTATCACTTGGCTCTCTACCACTCTCTCAAATACTAGTTCTGTGTTTATTCTTGGTGATTCAATTATTCATATAGACATTTCTTTCCAGTACTTGGTTCTCAAAATTTCTTCTTCTTATTCTCATAATCCCCACATCCTCCCTTTTAATTCTTTTCTTTTCTCCAATCTTTCTCTACTCTCTTCTTCTACTCCACCAGACCTGTTGTTGTCAGGTCACCAGTGATTGCTGGTTTCCAAATCCATAATTAATTCTCAGCATTCATCATCCTTTATCATGAGTATCATTTGACGGACAGTTGATCCTTTGAACTTCCTGAAACCCTTCTTTCCTTTGGTTGTTAAACCACCAGTCACTGTTTCTTGCTTTCCATCCTGCCTCACTAGCTGATCGTTATATCCTCTCTGTCTCTGCCTACTCTAAATATTAAATTGTATTTAGATATTTTTCTTTTCTAGATTTACTCACATCCTTAGTGACCACATCCAGCCTTATGGCCTTAAATAAATTAGTAAGCATTTCATATTAACTACCATGTCAGAGAAAAATTCTCATTTGACTTCTCAAACCTACTCTTCTCATGGTTTTCTCAGTCTCAATAAATGGCAACTTCATCCCTCCACCTACATAAGCCAAAGACATTGAAGTCATCTTTAACTCCTCTTTTTCATCCCACATTCACTCTCTTTTAGAAAATCTTGTCAGTGCTACCTTCAAAATATGTTCAAACTATATTCCACTATCGACTTCCCTGTTACTATGGCACACTTCTCATCACTTCCATCATAACCACTCTGGTCCACCCACCCTTGTGTCTCACTTGGATTATTATGGTGGCCTCCTCAGTAAGCTCCCCACTCCCACCCTTGAGACCCCTGGTCTCCACACAGCATCTAAAGCAAACCTTTAAAAAGTAAGTTATAGTGTGTCACTCTTCTGCTCAAAATTCTTCACTGGTTTCCCATCTCTGAGTAACCAAGGTCATTAAACTGACTCACAGAATATTATATCAGTGATTGTCAACCCTTGTTATGAATCAGAATGACTTGAAGGAATATGAGAAATTCAGATGCCTTCTATTTACCAATTAAGATACACTTTGGACTTTAGTGGAGCCCAAGCATCAGCCTTTTCAATGGCCTCTATCCTGCCCACCTCCTACCATCTGATCTTGTCCACCTGCCTCACCATCCCTAATCCCCTCTCTGTGCACCCTGCTCCAGCCTCACTGTTCTTGACATTTCTCTCCAGCATGCCACTCTAGCTTCTGCCTCAGGAATTTTGTAATGAGCATTCCCTCCGCCTGGAGCACTTCCTGTCTCCTCTCTCTCCTCACTATATGCATGGCTCACCCCCTGTCCTCTTTCAGATCTCTATTCAAATGTCAGTTTCTCAGAGATGTATTTCCCAACCACCCAACATGGGATGGCAACATTCTCTTCATGCTCTGCTTGTTTTTTTCTTCTTACCCTTCCAGTTTTTCTTTAGAGCACACATTTATGCTTGTCTGTTGTCTTCTCTTCACTACAATATAATCTCCATTTAGGCAGGAGCTTTACCTGTTCTATTACACCTTCCAGTGCCTAAAACAAAGCCTTGGAAACAACAGGAATTCACTGAATATGTATTGAATGACTATGTAAAATAGCAGATTTCAAGTCCACTGAGTTTTTCAGCCAGAGCTGAGTAAAACTGGAGTAGGCTTACTCACTAGTTCACAGGGTCTGGAATTTGTCTTCCTGCCTCAGTCTTCTAAAACCCATGACATTGGCCCATATGGATATGACCAGTCTTTTGTCTTGGCTTCTGTTTTAATACTTCAGTTTTCCAGTTGGGATTAGAGCTAGGCCCTGAATTCCAGTGGCCTGGTTGCAGCCCTGATGTCCACTTTGAACCTTGTGAGTTCCCTCCAGTAATACTTCCCCTTTCCCCACATTGCCCTTAGACTTCTGTGGACAGACAGCCTTACACATCGATGCTATCTTTATGACTGAATACTGCTGGTGCTGGCACCACCATCAACTTCCCTGTAACTATGGCACCCATCTGACTATACATCCCCTTGGAATTTCATAGTCTGAAGTATTATCCACTCACAAATCCTACCAATCCTGATTTTCTTTACTTCTCTAGTGGTCTTCTATGCTGAGATTCTAGAATGATTTGTTTTTTTTCCCCCAAGATTTATAGTAGATTAATGGGAAGTGAGTGCTGCTCTCATAACAATCAGAGACTTCTCTATTTTAGTGCTGCACATGATCCTTAATTTCTGGTCAGATCTTTACCTGCCACCTGGAATTTTCTACATCTATTCTCAGAAATTATATCTGTTTATGTCCTAGGCCCTTCTAAAATAATCGAATAAACTAAATTCCACTAATACGCTAATGCCAATAACTGCTCAAAGTCACCGTCTTTTAAGATGTATTTGGGTTTTAATAAAAATGAACTTCCCATGGTGTAATTTCAGAATGTTGCTGAGTCATAATCATGGACTCCTAACTGCTTTCCAGCTTTTACGTTGCCACTTTCTTTCTGTTTCTCTCAGCACAATAGTCATACGATTTGCGAAAATATTTTATCATGTCGCTCTTCTGTTGAAAACTCTCCTGAAGTTCCATATCCCACACAGAGAAAAAGCCAGCTTAGAATGTTCCAGGCAGCCCTGCATTAGCACAACTCAAACTTTACATGCATATGAATCACCTATGGATGATCTTAAAATGATATTCGTGTTTAGAAAGGCTGGGACAGGGGCATGAGGGTCTATATTTTTAGGAAGCTCTCAGGTGACGCAGACACTGCTAGTC
Source organism: Cacajao melanocephalus (assembly GCA_963573385.1). Lineage (NCBI taxonomy): Eukaryota > Metazoa > Chordata > Mammalia > Primates > Pitheciidae > Cacajao > Cacajao melanocephalus. The sequence continues at coordinate 91,638 of CAUYLG010017465.1, forward strand.
CACAGGACCACACTTTGCTAGACCCTACATGATTTGTCTTCTCTCCACCTCCAGACCTTTCACCTCTTGACTTCGTCACATTTTTGATATTATCCCTTATTTCTGAATCCATACTGGCCTCCTTCATACTCTTGAAACATCTAGGCATGCTTCTACCTCAGGGCCTTTGTACTGGCTAACCCTCTTTCTGAAAACTCCTTACTCAGACATACACATACTCTCCCCTCTCCAACCTGCTTGAAGTTTTTATTCAAATGTTACTTTTTTAGTAAAGCCTTCCCTGGCCACCTGATTTAATAAAGCCAATTACCTTGCTTCTTGGTATTTCCCATCCTCTTCTCCTACTTTATTTTTTCTCCTTAACACTTCTCACTACTGAACATACCATAGAATGTGTTTATCTTGTTTATTGTTTACATTCACTAGAATGCAAACTCCATGAAGACATTTATTTTCATTTCTATCCATCCCAGTGACTAATGTACTGTTTGATACATATAAGGTGCTCAATATATAATTGTTGAATGAATGCACAAAAAATCAGTTGCATTTTACAAATCATATTTTTTTCTACTTCTGCAAAAGGTCTTGAATAGAGCAAGGCAGAAACAGATTTGTTCTCGTTTACTTAGGGTAGTTTGATACAGGTGAATGTCTTCCAAGGATACCAAATCAGAACTCATCTACTTAATGCTCATTTACACAGATTTCTTTGGTACAAGCCGAATGAAGATGGCAGATGAGATCAGTATCTACCTTCAAGTAAGAGAAACTTAATGAGACTGGTAGCACAACTCAGAACAAGCACAGACTGAGACATTAATCGAATCTATTTAAAGTTATAGATTGTGAGGATTGTTTTTCTCAGTGATGCAGGCTTTCCTGGAAGGCAGTTGCTATATATATGGATTCATGCCAAAGATATTATAGAAGAAGTTTGGCCTTTTGTGAAATGTTGGCCTCAAAAACCTCTAACATCTTGTCTGCCTGTACAAATTAGAAATCTATGACAGAGAATAAAAAGCTGCTGTTGAAATGTTCAAGACTCATTGCTTGAAGAAGAATCCACCACCACATTTCATATGTGCTAGTTCTCAATTTCATGAAACTCCAATGAACTTTAGCAGGTGAAAAGGTTATTATTTGTTTTTTGGTTGTTTTGCTTTTTAATAGAAGCTGGCCAAGACCTTGCAAAGTCAAACCAAAATACATCTTATTATTATTAGCTGCTTTCTGTCTAATCAATTGTCAGCTGTTTCTAATTTGGGTTGAAAGAAATCTGCAGTACAAATTTCACTTAGATATTTTCTATTATAAATTCATTCAGAAGGGCATCTTTCACAACCCCTCTAGTAAATCAGAAAATTGAATAAATATGGTATAATAAATATTTGAGGACTTTACTTGCAATTTCAAACTCATTAGCCACCTTATCAATGGACTAACAAAGAATAGAAATTATTCTCTACTTCTTTTATTGCATCTTCATTTTATTATGTCACAATTTTACATTAAGATTAGGAAATATTAAATAAAGTTTTATAATTACAAATTGCTCACATATACACTATCCCAGGTAATCTTCAGGGCCATCTTGTAAGAAAGGTTTATGGCTCTACTCCTACTACTTATTGATGCTTTACATATAGTATCTTATTTAATCTTGACAAAAACTGTGTGAGATAGAATTCTTATCTTCATGATGCAACTCCTAAGGCTCAGAAATTTTAAGTAACTAGTTACATTTATACATTTTATTTTAAAAATGAGCTAGATTCAAACCCAGGTTGATGTGTCCATCAAGACCATGCTGATGAGAGAAAAGAAAATGAAATTTCTCTGGAATAATACTGTATAGAATGAGTCTATAAGGCATGAGGAGCTTTGGCTCCTAAAATGGAATAGAAATATGAACTATACATTTCTATTTGCACTCATCATCAAAAAACTCAAATCCCTTTTTAACAAATAATACAAAGGAAAATAACTCATTCTTGGAGCCATGTAGTATACTTATTCTGAACACAAATTCATTAACATGCTATGAGTACCTAGTAAGCCTTAAAATGTCTACCTCCTCCTCCTTTCCCCGCAAATACATGTTCATTCACCTACCTGGATCCACCCTGAACTCCCCGCTAACCCCATTAACTGGGAGACACTATGCTGAACCTCAAGAAGCCAATGGTTCTCTTGAGCAAGCCAAGAAGGAAATATTTTAGAATCAATAACTGAACCCCAGAAAATGGAAAATGGAGTATAATAAGGGCCAAGAAGTTAGAGGCCATTGCTAACATCTCCAGGATATTCACTTCCTTAAATACATCATTAATATTTGAAGAAAAGTTTATGTTACCATCATCAGCTCTCAGAAACATGATATCAATATGGTGACTGCAAGAATTACTAGTCTGACTCTAGGGGCCCATAGTAGTAGCAGTGGCAGATAAAAGGTGTCAGATGAAAAAGCAGAGAATAATGCTGGAACCTGTGGCAGAATAATTTTTACAGTCATCAAAATATCCTCTAGCATGATATTATTGAGTTTGACGTTAGAACAGGAAACACAGACTTGAAGTCCAAATTATTCTGCAGTGGAAGATCAGAGAGACAAAGTGTATACCACTATTGCTGCTATTACTGACATTCACCTGCATTCTGTAATTATTTATTAAATGTCAACAATGGTTTTCACTACTTTAGTCACTAGAGATAACTTTAAGAAAAAAAGTCAATTCTCTCATAGAGGTTGATAGGGTTTGAATTGCTTCTGTATGTATGTTTATAAATTGCAGCTCAGAGTAAAAATCGCTTTAAGATTTTCACATAAAGGAAAAACAGTCTTTCTATGCCTTTTTAATATAGATAGTTATAGAAAAATAAGACGTAAATAAAGATTTTCACATTTGGAAATAGAAACAGAATCTGTACGAACCTTATTTGTTGACAAGATTAACTTTTCCTTCTAGATAGCTTCACATAATCACAACTAAAGATAACGGTTTAATCTAAAAACAAGTGCAATGTAGAAAATAACCTGAGTCATTTAAAATCATCAGATAACTTGAATGATATTTGGAATGGGATTTGTAAAAACTTTTTTAGACTTCATGTTTGCTAAGCCTTTAACCCTTTTCTGAACAAAATACCAGCGTGTGTATTTGATTTTGGAATTCAAATGGAGCATACTACAGAGGACTTTGACTTCCCTCTACTGGTGCCATGAGTCATTTAAAAAATCTTCTTTAAATCAATATAAGATGTAATTTAACAGGAAATTCTCTGTCAGAATTAAAGATAAAAAATAAACAAATCTCAACTTTGCAATCCCAGTATGGGACACAAAATGGTAAGGACTATTAATGGAGAACCATGGACAGTACCTTTTGAATGCCTGCTTGGGACTCCAGAACATTGTTCTCTGATCCATTGCTTCGGTTGATCATCCGCCACATTTGGGAATACATGCTGTCCCTCTCAAAAGGATTCAGTCCTTTCATGCGGACATGCTCATATACTGCAGAGTCCAGGACTGTGCCATAAGGTATTTCTGTTTGCTTGGAAAGGTCCTGGAGAGACCTTGATTATTGGGAGAAAAGAGAGACACAAGAGAGAGTACTGAATATTTTCAAGTGGGAATAAAGTCAAAAGAAGAAAAAGGCAATATGTGTGGAAACACCTATCAAATTTCATTTCTTATTTTGTTGTTTCCTAATATTAGGATATAATGTGTAAGAAAAAACTGCTGTTAGGGTATATGGCATTGATACAAATTATGAGAACACAAAATTATTATTGAAGGAAAAGTGAAAATTTCTACTGGTAATGCAATGCTTTTTTTTGGTGAAGCTTCGCAGGGGAAAAAGCTAGCAATTCCATCAAAGGCAAGTTACATTAGACTAATAGATAATCATATAACAATTAGGTAATTAAAAAAATTTCAATATGTTATAAGCATTATGTCTACATTCCTTTAAGTAGCAAGATATTTTTATAAAATTATAGAATTTACATAAGCAATATGTTTTGAAGTCAAATGTAAGCTTAAAAACTGGTAGTTAGGATAGTCATTATTTATTGAATACATACATGCTGGATAATTGATAGACATTATCGTAATGGAAATGCCTCACGTAAAGAATTATTTGACCTATTTTAAAGATGAGGAGACTTAGGTTGAGAGAATAAGTGACTTGATCAGTGTGGCATAGTCAGTGAGTGCGAGAGCTAGATTTCAAATGTGGGTCTGTCCAGCCCCAAAGACCATAGTATTTCCTGTGCAAGATGCTGGTACTTATTTCTATATTTCTTTGGCTATATTTGCTTGTGTGTGTAGTGTGGAGGTGGGAGGAGTGCTTTTTATTTGGAGTAGAATACATTTCACGTTTCTGGAAAGCTGAAAACATATTCAGAATAGTGCTCCAAGATTTTTAAGCCAATCTTTTGAGTTACAGATAGCATCTATTTGTCCCAGGTTATCTATCTCCAAATTGGTGGTTGATTTCCCTCCATTGAGTTTCTGAGTCCCTCTATATTTTCCAGCTTAAAGAACCAGTTATCATTCCACTGGAACTCACAGAATTTGTGTAGTGTGTAGGTGCCCAACTCTAATGACTGATATTTAAGAACAAATACTGTGTCTCTGGCATACTGTTAAAATCAGATGCTGGCACAGTTACAACTCACTAATTTTTGGGAAGGGGAGCAGATGCTCTGAAACACGACACTGTACTTCGAACAAGAATGAATGCTCACAGAACTCTACAACCATGAGCCATGAATCTCATGTAATGTTTACCTCTGACCTTTTGGTTTGTTTCTAGATGGAGTTTGCTAATGATTTCCTGAGGATCTTTCAACCAACACTAGCATTAGGTAAAGACACTGGGAATATTCTTGCAGTTCACTAATATCCGTCATGTACAAAACTGTGTGGGAAACAATACATTATGGACCATATTTGTTAGAGGAGTATTTATGCCAATTTCTAATAGTAACTTTCAGCAAAATTTAATCTGCATTTTATTGAGTTTTGTGTTATTGATGTATATTATTCACCCCATGGAAACTACCATGATAATTCCTTTGTGCTCTACACATTTATTGCATAAAATAAAGAATTTAAACCATCCTACTTGAAGAGAAAGTGTAATTCTGGAATTTTCTGGAATATTCTAAAACTACTGAACAAATTCTATTTGTAAAAGATAAACTAAAGTGATTATGTAAATGAATAATTGAGGGCAAAAGCAAGAGTAAAATGAGCAATATAGAGCTAGGATGCAACTGAATATCAAAGTGAGTGGACATTTACTTGTGGGACATACCATAATTATCTTGGTATATTATAACAAAAATTGTGTTTCAAGAGCACAATTTACTGCTGTTTTCAGTAGTATCAGTACAACTGTATCATAAACATGAACATTTTAAAACATATATCCTCCTGTTTTGTGGTGGATAACCAAAAGTGGTAACACATGAAGAAGAAATGAAATATATCTACACAACAACAGTACTTGTTTGTTCAGTTTCTATAAATAGAAAGGTGAAGGCCAGATAGCTGCACACAGCACCATCTAGAATCTGTAGGTCTATGGATGGAGAAAGCCCACATTGCAGGACACCAGACACCCTACTAGTACAAGATGGGCCCTTGGCTGTCTGACTCTTGGGGCCCATAGAGTTAGTACTACCAGGCACTTGCTAGTACTATCATAGTGTCTGGTAGTGATAGCAACCAAACTCAACTATAACTATCAGAAGGTTTCAGTTTAATGGAGGTGAGATCACAGTTTAGAGTAATTTTTTTCAATGCCTTCATTTAAATATACAAATGCTTTGCCCAAATAGTCACCCTGGTTAAATGCTGCTAAACAAATTAGTGCTCCTTCTTAGACTTCCATGAAAAGAAAGCTGAAATCAAATGTTAAGACCTTTAATATAGGCAGTTTTCTGTGACATAGCTTCACCTTAAATGTTAGCTTTACAGCCTGATAATAAAGAGTTTTAGCCCAAACAACTTCACCAGCTAAACTACTGTTTAGTTGGTTAATATTGTTTGGTACACAATAAATTTTTAGAGGAATATCTTAACATATTGCCTCTGTGAAATTGCTGGTGTTACAAAAAAGGCAGTTTATATTCAACACACTTCAAATTTAGAATGGCAGAGCATTTTGTAATTTAGAACAAAGGCCTGTTCCCTCTAGTAGTTTCTGACATCAAGTGCAACTTATAAATTTGCCTTAAGACATGTTTGCTACAAAAATTACAGGTTGTCTAATTCAGCACGTTCCATTACAGTACATTAAGGTAGCACCAAAGATGACAAAAATAAAATGACTGAAGCAAAATGAAGTGAACACAAATAGCTTATTACAGAATGAAAAGGCCATTTCAGGAGCACAGCGTAGAAAGGGAGTGACTATTACAAGTGGTCACTTTGTTATTTTCCTACTAAGAGTTTAGAATAAGATAAGAAGAAATTCTGTAGCCTATATTATCAGCCTCTAAAGGAAATATAGTAGGTTATTCAACAAATGGTAATCTTCAGAAAATTGTATCTGAAAGTCAAAATCTGAGTGCATATTATTTAGACATGCCCAATCATTGTTTTAAAATGGAAAACAACCATAGAATCATTAATAGGCTCCTAATATATACATTAATTTACCATGGCAAATACCTACATTTCTGTTTTTTTTGTTTTTTTTTTTTTGAGTTGGAGCCTCACTCTGTTGCCCAGACTGGAGTGCAGTGGTGCTATCTCGGGTCACTGCAACCTCTGCCACCCGGGTTCAAGTGATTCTCCGGCCTCAGCCTCCCATACAGCTGGGATTAAAAGCACCTGCCACTGTGCCTGGCTAATTTTTGTATTTTCAGTAGAGACGAGGTTTCACCATCTTGGTCAGGTTGGTCTTGAACTCTTGACCTCGTGATCCACCCACCTCAGCCCCTGAAAGTGCTGGGATTGCAGGCGTAAGCCACAACGCTTGGCCGGCATTTCTTTTTTAATAATAGACATTTTCTCAGGCGATGGAAGGAATGGGAAAATTGGCCAGGAGCAGTGGCTCACGCCTGTAATCCCAGCACTTTGGGAGGCTGAGGCGGGCGGATCACCAGAAGTCAAACGTTAGAGACCAGCCTGGCCAACATGGTGAAACCCTGTCTCTAATAAAAATACAAAAAAAATACAAAAATAAAATACAAAAATACAAAAATAAAATAAAAATACAAAAAAAATTAGCTGGTCATGGTGGCAGGCACCTGCAATCCTAGCTACTCGGGAGCCTGAGGAAGGAGAATCTCTTGAACCCAGGAGATGGAGGTTGCAGTGAGCTGAGATTGCGCCACTGCACTCCAGCCTGGGCGACAAGAGCGAAACTCTGTCCAAAAAAAAAAAAAAATAACAAAAAAAACAGGGAGGAGGGGAGCAGAAGTGTAGAGTACTCCAGAGTAATCTGTTGTGAACATAGTATGTATAACTCATACCATACTCCATTTCTCTACTTAGCCACATACACTCACATAAAACTCAGTGAATAGTCACTCTGAGAATCCATTAAACTTGAGCTCTCTTCTCCCAAACTCACACTCACTCAGGCACACAGTAAAAAACGAGTGTCTATAGCTCTAAATGGTGGATGATAAAAGAAAGCAAATGCTTTGCTGTTCTAATCAGCCCTATCTTCTCAACACTTGACTGAGATTATTCTTTTATTCCTGCTACTGCTCTCTGATCAGACTAGCATCAACCTGTGGGTACTGGACAATACTGACAGCTTACAGATAAGTGATATTTAGTTATTTGTATGAACAGTACATACACTGAGGAACTGTGTAATTTCGGGCAATTAAAAATTTTAAAATTTGAGTGGCTTTAGGTTGCTGTAAAACTTTTTCTATGAGAATAATAAACACTGAAATCCTTTTCAAGCATTTAAAATTAATTTCGTGCTGGGCACAGTGGCTCATGCCTGTGAAGCATTTTGGGAGGCTGAAGCAGGCGAATCACTTGAGGTCAAGAGATCGAGACCAGCTTGGCCAACATGGTGAAGCCCTGTTTCTACTAAAAATATGAAAATTAGCTGGGTGTGGTGGCGCACACCTGAAATCCCAGCTACTTAGGAGGCTGAGGCAGGGGAATCACTTGAACCTAGGAGGCAGAAGTTGCAGTGAGCAGAGACTGTGCCACTGCACTTCAGTTTGGGCAACAGAGAGGGACTCCATCTCAAAGAAAAAAATAAAAATAAAAAATGAAAAAATTTGAATTAATTTTGTTATATGCTACAGTCTGATGTTAGATCTATCTGATAGCACAGCTTTAACACTGAGTAGGTTAGATTTTAAGGTCAAGCATATCTGTCAAATCAGTATTTGACTGGGTTATCTACTGTTTTTTATAAAGATTATGATAATGATGATTCCTCCCTCCACAATGCTTTAATGATTTCTATTGGTATTTTTTGGAAGTTCTCCCTCCCCTGGCAGAGTAAGGTAATTCTTTATAAATATTGTTAAAGAAGAAGTCATGCATTTAAGTAGAATAAATAATATATAATTTCCCTTCCAAGGATGAGATTGTGTGACTTTATGATACTAAATGGTCATCAATTTCTTCAAAGCAAACTCTTTGGGACATTTATATGACTTTATATTAATTAAATAATGTTATATTGAATATGTTGCTAAAAATACATCTCTAAAACTGTCAACTGTTCTTTAAAAAATCTAATGCCTAACCACTCTGTGGTAACCTTCCACTCATATTTTTTTCCTATTTTCCTTTAACAACAGAGTAGATGTTACTACCCACATAAAACTTAAATAACTCTCATAAACCTCTCTGTCCCATCTCCATCTTCTTCTTCTAAGATGTAAAACTATATTTAGCCTGGTTATGTGGCATGCTCACCAACAACTGACAAGACTGACCTGCCAGCCTGGCTTTGGGGAATTGTAAGTCTAATCCCATTTTTTATAGGATGGAACAAGTCAACTTAAGTTATCACATCAGAAGAGATTTTTCTTCAGGGGCAGAAAAATGGAACGTGGCTGATGATAGGATAGGCATCATATGCTTCAGGCAAAAGGGCTGACAGTGGAAAAGAGACAAATAGGAGTATATGACAAACATCCTCCCACTCAGTGTAGGTTCCCCCCAGCCCTACTCTTCCTAGTTTTCCCCTCTGGATGCTGATTTCAGCAACTGTCAAAAGGCAGATACTGTTACAGCCCTGAGAGCTCATTAGTAACCACGTAAAGAGCCTGCCTGTCCATTGGTTGTAGCAGCTGAGAGCTGTCCTCTGAAGTGCAGTGACAAGTTTTCCAGCATAAAAAGTGATCCAAAATGTAGCACTTAAAAGAAAAACTAGGCTGGGTGCGGTGGCTCACACCTGTAATCCCAGCACTTTGAGAGGCTGAGGGGGTTGGATCACCTGAGGTCAGGAGTTTCAGACCAGCCTGACCAACAGGGAGAAACCCTGTCTCTACTAAAAATACAAAATGAGCTGGGTGTGGTTGCACATGTCTATAATCCCAGCTACTTGGGAGGCTGAGGCAGGAGAATTGCTTGAACCCAGGAGGCAGAGGTTGCAGTGAGCCAAGATCGCTCCATTGCACTCCAGCCTGGGCAACAAGAACGAAACTACATCTCAAAAAAAAGAACAACTACTATGTCAGGAGGGTGGATTGGGGTGGTTGGGTAAGGCAGGCCAACCCTAAGAAATACTTCCAACAGCCCAGCACTGGACAAACTCTTAGTTTATAAAAGCATGAATTGTGAAAACATAAATATTTGTGTTTAAATATTTGGTAAAATTATTCAGACTTCTTTAAAATGCTATTTCTTTCTCTATTGAGCAAGAGAAATAATACTTTTATATTAAGATATCTTGAAGTTTGAATTAGATATTGTTTGTGACACTTAGTAATTAGCTCTCTATTGATGTTATTATGTTATTACAATTATTGATGTTATTATGATTATCACTATTAATTTGTTCTCTATTATGGTTTCTGGAATTGCTGTATCTTTATTTCCTATCAATTAGATTCATTCTCACCTAATCCCCTTCCTTACATGTGGCTCTTTAACTTCCCCACCTCATCTACTCTGTCATCAAGTTCTGTACATTTTATCTCCTAAATTTTGTAAATCTGTCACCATCTTTGCCTTTCCATGTCTAATGGCCTTGTCATTTCTACCTAGATGATTATTTTTAAGCCTTTTCCCTATCTCTGTTCTCACCCACCACGAATCCATTCTTTAGCACAGCTAAACTGTTCTGATATGCAAATATTATCATACTGCTGCCTTATTTAAGTATTGCCTGTGTACTTCACTGCCCTTAGAAAATAGTTTAAACTCCTTAGCCTTCGAATTCCTTCCAAAATTTGGCTTAAGTATTTTCTGTTTCTGTTCTCAGAAACAACCCTTTGCCTTACTCATATTTACAGTATGAGCCAAACACCATTTCTTCATTCCTGGCTGTATGACAGGTGCATGTGTTGGTAGGTGTCTTCTTGGCCTAATATTCTTCTTTGCCTACTTGAGAATTCCTTCCTTTCAACATGAAACTTCATGGTCTCTTCAGTGCTCTTCTAACACTTGGACTATGTTCACATTTTAGCATTGTATTTAGGAATTGTACTTGTTTATTTACCTCATCAGAATATATATTGCTAGTTCCCATGATTTTTAAAAAACTTCATATTTGAAATCTAGACCTAGCCCCGGGTCTGGAAAAGTCAGCAGTCAATGAGATTTACTTGTTTTATGGTGGTCATCTTTATCAGAATGATATTTCACTTTGAGAAGTAAGTATTCCCCTGAAACTAGCATGGCATAAAAATCACATTTTAACTATGTATTATTAGCCATTCTATAGCTGACTAATCATGGCCAGAAGCATTTACAGTTAAAAAATCAAAAACAAAATAAAAAACCTAAAAGCGTTTTTAAAGGAATATTTGGCCATTTTCTCTGTGACATAATCAGCTGGAAAAGCTTTACTGAACCTCCAGTGAATTGCCTGCCAAAATACTTTGCCACATATGTAAAATAAATAAATTCAGAGGCAAAGCAAATAAAAAGAAAACCCAAACAATTAGGATGAAAAAACGTATTCTAAAAGCTGAGGGTACAGTCCATGATTCCGGTAGACGTAGGACCTGGTACAAAGTAGAATGTCTGTTCCTGAAAGAGTTACTTATCTGAGCAGTGCAGACAGAGAGAAGATAAAAAAAAACATGGACTGAGTGATTTTTGACTGAAATATTGGATGCAAACTGAAATGGTGAAGAAAATTGCTTAAGTACCTCTGTTAATTGAAATGCTTATAAAATATATAAAAGAATTCATGATTTTAGTAGCTAAAGAAGAGATAAGCAGCAGAACAAGGAGAGGACAGTCACCTTTGATAATGTTGAGAATTATTACAGAACATTAAATCTTGGGATTTTTTTTACCTGGTTGAATATTTAGATAAAGAGGAGGAAGGAGGGTACATATGTTCTATCGAAGGTGGAAGACTTATTCCATCTTCCTACTTGTGGCATAGCCAATGGCCACTTGTTCTTTGAGAAGCCACATTCCTATCTTAGTAGCTCCCTGTTCTTAGTAAAGTTTTCTTAATTACCTCAGACCCAAGCTTGCAAAATGTGATGAAATATAAAGATATCAAGAGTGTATGGTGAGATAAAAAAGGACTCCTGATGTTTTTCAGATGGTTTGGTCCATAATTAGGAGTTCAGTGAAAGCTAGTTTTAGTGCCTGAAGGGATGTCCTTATTTAATGAAAGCAGGCTCAGGAGAGTTTTTAGCCTTTTAGCACTAGGTTTTTATTTTTAAAAAGATTAATGTGAAGATCATGTTAATGGAAGACATAGGGTTCTCTTATAGAAGATTAGATTGTATAGCCTAAAAATATTCCTTATGGTATGGAGTAATTCCGGAGGAACCCAGAGACAGCAATCTCTAATGGTGAGAATGTACCAGCACCGAAGTGCCTGTGTCTTCCTTCCTCTATGGTGCCAGAGTCTTTTCCTCCTCAACATAGCAGAAGCCTTTGGAGGAGCAAGCTGAGGTCTGAGGCCAACAAAGTAGAATGATACCAGGCAAGGTAGAGAGTTAGGACTCCATTTTCAGAAATTGAGAGGATTTCTCAAATGAAGCATCATTCTAGATGGAGAGGGTGTTTTATAAGAGGTGCCACAGAGGAACAAAGAGGGTCACAAGATGAGCATGTCCATGTGGAATCTTCAAATAAGGTCTATATGATGTAGCCTTTTCTAGTCCCTTCGTTCTGTCTCTCTCCCTACTCCTGTCCTGAATCTTTCATCTTCCCCCAACCTTCCTCATGTGGCACAACGGAATACATTAGATAAAAGACGTTCAGGTCCTTCTGCTTTGAACTCCTTTAAAATGCCTATTTCATTTTTTATTTTTTAGAACTGCTTAAATAGCCATCAGAATGTAAAGTGTGCTAAGTCTAGAAAAAGTATGCAGCAATATCATGAGAAGGGCACCTCTACCTTTCAGAACTTGGTCCTCCTGTGGTAGATTGGATTGCAAGGTGCGGGGATTACAGTCCAGCAGATGACACTGAATCCTTTCCTGTCAGACTTCGGAAGATTTTCTGCACTCTCTCCCCTCAAAAGGAGTCTGGGTCACCTCTACCCGTATGGTAGAGACGGGATGGTCATAGGTAAAATTGTAAGTATATGTAGATACCCTCGGGAAAGGTGGATGTCATGGACTACTTAGGGGAACATCCCTTTCCATTTAAAAAGATCTGGACTTTCCATACAAACTTAAGAGTTCAGACTTGTGAACATCACAGGTAATTTTAGAGATTCTAAGAGAAGACGGAAATGCTGCATGTCCTACTGTAGTTGGCTATGGCCATTAAAGATGATTGTTAAACTCTCTCCAAAATGATGGTGTTATACAAATGCAAGAGAATAGTCTTCTGAAAATCTGGCTGACTTGTCTGACTTCTTGACCCACATTACAAGCTAGAAATTAATTGTGTCACATCATGAATCCTGAAATGTGGCAGACACTGTATTTTTCTAACACAAACCTCAAAACTCTGACAGTGTTGACAGAAGTATCATTTATGACCCTTTTCTCTATTCTAAATGGCTATTAGTTAATATAGAAATATTTGGTACATATACATATATATATATATATATCATGAAAGACTTTAGATATATTTAATATATGTGTATGACACATAATGAAAAATATATTATAATATATATATATTAATTAAGTAAAACTTCACCATCAAAGGTCCTAGTATTCTGTACATTCAATTAGCCTGCAGTTTTCCTGTGCATGGTACAAAGCATGCGTAGCTTCTTTTTTAAATATCATGAAAAAGCTGCAATACTTATTTACCTCAAGACACTAAGAAGAAATATGAAATTATCTTAAATTTCATGGCCAGCATTTTACTACATTACCATTGATTACAGGCTGATTGTAAAATTTATGTTAAGATGATACCCTTGAATAATGCAATAGACTTCAATAGTGAAATAGGGGATGTTCATATTCCTGTATCCTTGAAAATTCAGGAAGGACTTCACTATTTCCCATTAATTTCTCTGGAAGAATCAGGTTTTTAAGTGGTGTTAACAAAAACATTCAAAAACAATCATAATATCAGAGAGTTTAAAGAGTTACCAGAGGCATTACATAATATGATTAGGTATCTTAAGGCACATGAGCCAGCCCCTAAAACTGACTTCATGTTTTTTTACAAGAAAATTTAGTGACTTAGAAAACACAAGGAAGTCCTTGAGTTTAGCTCCAAAATCTCATGTTTCACAGAAAACACTATTTTGTTCTCAATGAAAATGGACAATACCTGCATATTACCTCTAGTACAATATTTCTCTATAAAATAAAACACTTCTTTTTCATTTTCCTCCTTTAGCCTTCACTTTGTCAAATTAAATACTAAAATCTTTTAGTTGTCATCCGTAAGATATATTACTTCCATTTTTTAGACTGTTATAAACTAAGACATTTTTTTTTCTTGTATTATAGTTTTTGTATAATTTGTGAACCTTCTAAGTAGGTCATGGTAGTCTTTAAAAGGCTTGAACAACTTACATGCTGCTAGGTGACTCTGATCATTTTAATGATTTAATTATTTAAAAATGAATACAAATGTCACCTTGCAAATTTATAATTGACAGATGGTTTAAGCTGAAACTATCATAGACATACACAAATATACACACACAGATTGTTTTTCCCATCTCTGAGCGAATTATCGCCTATTTGCCCTATTAAACTTCATCGTACTCTAATCACCTTGTTTAATTTGTCAAGGTCCTTATACATTCTTACAGTGTAGTTGTAGTCAATAAGCACCCCTACTCAATACAGAGTAATCTGCATATTTAATAAGCTTACTCCCCATTCCATACTTCAAATCAACACTGAAAATGTTAATTAGAATCAAGGCTAATGCTGACTTATGGAAAAAAATTATTCAATATATCCTCCAAGGCTGCCATTGAACTATTGATCACTACCTTGCATATGGCCTACTAACAAGCTCTGAAACAATAACACATAATAATACTACATGAAACAATGACCCAAATAAAATACAGTGTGTATTCAAATGAGGAATCAATAATACTTTGTATTTTTTCCTCTATAAGATCTTTTGAGGAGCTCAAAAACATTAATCATACTATCAAAAATTTCATAGTGGGAAATAAAAGACTAGGAGAAATAAGTTACCATGAATACGTGTAGGCTAATTTAATAGCCTATTTAAAGACGCAGTGAAACATTATTGTCAAAGTAAGGTAGAAGGTCAAAGTTTCAGTGAAGTATCTAATGAATATGACTGAAACCAAAAATCCTGGCTCTTCATAACACGGAATAGGGACCAAGTTTCTATTGATAACTTAACATTTTCCAAATGTAAAAGATACATTCCTCTTCTCAGTCTAGTAGGTCTGTGAATTTCTCAAAATAATTTCTTTATTTTTATTCTTAGAATGATTCAGATAAATTATCCTCTATTCCCAAGTAAGTGATATTTCCTTTTTGAGGAATTTCAGTGAAAGTTGGTATTAAATGCATATCTTGATGTCTTAGAGCCAGGTCTTATTAACCATTACTTTGTGATTATAAATGCCCAAACCGTTCTGCAAATGTGCTCCCCACCCCCAAGTCAACAGGAAATCTTGAGAACTCTGCAGCATCCCTCTAAGAAAAAATGATAATCATCATCTGAATAAATCCAGCCCAGCTAGCCAGCTCCCTTATTCCTCACCTTCCTCACCACTTGCCATTAGCTAGAGTATCTGGCTCTTATTTAGCATCATCCCTCCTCAGTATAAGGGCTTGAGAAATGGGGGCTGTAGCAGGTGTGTGTGTGTGTGTGTATGTGTGTGTGTGTGTGTGTGTGTAGAAGTGGAGGAGAAAGCCATTAAAATCAATTGAATATGTTTAGATGACAGGAGCTGTAGAGGAACTAAGAGCATCAGATAACTAACGGGGTCAAACAGGTGCTTAGTATAGAGCGTGGAGGTCAGCACACCAAGATCACTGGCATGACAGAGAGGCCAGGGAAATAAAGGTGAGACTACAAATAAAGAAACAGAAAAAGAAAATAAGAAGATATGACAAAAATGTTTTCTTTTTCAGGTTTGCTTTTCAACTTAAGATATCTGCTGTTCAGGTTTTCATGTGAGTATCAGTTTTATCTCAGACTTTGTTTAATAAGTTACCTCATTGGTATAGTTGATATAGAATTTTATGGCTGAAGAGACATGGAAAATAACATTATTCGATCTGTGGAACAAATATTTGTGCAGTGAGCAAAGAATTGGATCACTTTTTTTAAAGACAAAAAACGGAAGTGCAAAGTGTTTTTAAAATTAGCGTTTTTTTTTTTTTAGTAGGAGAAAAGAGACTTGAACCTGTCTTCAGTCTCCTTTAATAGTACTCTTCCGCCAAACAGCCTTGCTTGGCAACCCCAGTCTTGCTGATTTTCATCACTACTCTTCCCACATTAATTTCACAAAAGCATGCTCCATACTCAAACTATGTCCTCCAGAATGACTAAACAGCATACTCCAATACAGGGTTTTTTAAAAAACCATATCTATAAGTTTGTGGTAGATAGAATTTATTTATTCAGCAGACTTCAGTGAGGGAAGAAAATAACAGGAAATGGAAAAGAGACAGGAATTTATATTCTTGAGTACTGTACTAAACAGGTTTCTAGGCTTTAAGGAACAAGATTGGGAAGTGAGAGAAAAAGAGAAGAATTTGATTTGTCTAGACTGATTCTGCTTGTTCAGAAGAAAATCATCTTAGAAGCTGTGGAAGATTATTAAATTGCCAAAGTTTTTGTCCTGGTGAGCTCAGTGTAAACCGAGTCTATGGAAATGCTAATATAGCCCTGTTCCTGGGAGCCACAGACAAATGTGAGACAACTTTTAATTAAATGCTCACTGAAGGGTGGCTTTGAAAGACCAATATACTTCTAATTTTTTTCCAAAAGAAACACAAAATTCTGTCTATGACATCTAGATGGCTGTATGTTTGGAAAACATCCATCACTGTAGTACTTAAGTGCTAGGACAAGCAAGCCATTTCAGCACTAATGATACAGAGTAAGGAGATGACTGTCTTCCTCTGCTGCAGCGCTTGTGTGTTCTGGAGCTAAGCCTATACAATTTTGTATTAAAATGAAACATAAAGGCAATATGAGCCAGGCCTTGCTCACTTCATCCACCTTGATTTTGGCTGCTCCTACTAAAGTATCCAATTCACTACTGAGATTATAAAAAAGGCTCCTACTGGAAGGAAGCATGAGTGGGTGACACAAAGAATACTTAGAGAGCATACCATTTTGGGTTTCTTCTCTTATCCTTGAATAATAGGACAGAGGTATATCTTTCATATTTCTATATAGTTTTTTAATGGGTTACACATACAAGTCATGGAGTTTCATACTCTCAGGTCAGATTCTAAAAAATTTCTTCCTGGTTCACTCAGTGAGTGAATATTTACTTGTAACCAACTAAGTACTCATGCAATACACTGCACAAGGCACTGAACTGGTACAAAGGTGATAAAACAACCCTCAAGGATATGTATTTTAGCAGAGAAGTAAAACAAGTAGAATAATATTCCAATACAGGTGTAAGTGAGGTAGATGTGAAGTGGTTCAAAAAAGGGAGACACTAAATGTAGTTATGAATATGTGGCAAGGCTGTCTAGAATAAGTGGTTTTTGAACGCTGTATTATGAGAGGGGTAAATAAAGACGAGTTAGGAGAGAAAACCTGCCTGGCAAATATGTATCCTGACCCAGGGTTCTTGCTAGTCTTTATCAGTATCAACCTGACTTCAGTTCTAGTCAGTCACTAGCTAAGGTGACATAACATAGTGAATCATTCTTCCAAGTCCTTATTTATGCCTAAAATCAGATAAGGCTTGCAGACACATCAGATTTTTGTTTGTTTGTTTTGCTTTTACCTTTGGGGGAATGAGAGGATTAAGTAGGACGGCAGAAAGACAACTCTCAGCAAAACAGAACATAGGTAGGGTGGTGACAACTATGTCAGAAACAGAAGCTCATCAGCAAGGAACTTTGAGGTTTAGGTGAATTTGGTCAAAGGAAAAATTAATGCATAGAATTGTGGACAAAATGATAAAAACACCATGAAAAATGGGGACAGAGAGAAAGACAGTCCAGGGAATCTACATGAGTGCCTGGAGAACATGTAGAAGAACGGAAGCAAATGTTAGGTAGGGGATGTCCAGGAACTGTGCTATTCGTGCCTTGGGCTTTTTTTTTTTTTTTTCATTTAATCTTTACACTAAATTCATGACATTGAATCTATCCCCTTTTTTACCGTTAGGGAAAATAAGGCTTATAATAATTATGGAATCCTGACAAGATTATTGAGCTATTAAGTGTCAAATAATTTGAATGCAGATTTGTTTGAATCTAGTCTCCCATTACTATGTTTTGGATACCACATAACTTAGAAATACCTGGAATTAACTTAGCTAATCATACTGCTACCATTAATTCTTTCCTACAAATCTTTCTATATTTTCTAAGAAACTTATAGTCACCCTTATGGATGTCATTTATTCATTTATTTATTTCATAAATAAAGGTTTAATGTATTTGTAATTGGCAAACAATATGTTCCCCTGGTAAAAAAGTTCTAATGCTAGATTGCCTGAGTTTATTAGCTTTTAGTTTTATCATTTACAAAATAGAGATGATAATAACATCTGTCTCATGGGGCTAATATGAAGACTAAATGAGAAAACCCTTGCAAAGTATTTAGAAAACTAGCTGTCACATAGCAAGCACTCAAGAAATGTTAGCTGCTTTTATTCATACTATTGCCAGGTACTCTGACAGGCACTCTAGCAATACCAAGATGAATATAACCTACTCTTTGCTTTTGAATAATTTAAAATCTCAAAGAGAAGGTATATGTGTAGTAATGACTAATTATGACTGGAAAACTAAAAGATACCAGAGGAGAGGGAGGTTTTGAGGCACTTCAGGGAGAGAGAAGAGCACATAAAGTTCCAGAGAGGCATGCAGTCCCATGAGTCTGGTTTGAATGAAGCATGGCAAAGTGTGAGAGTTCATTGGTGCTGCTGGACAGAAATGTGGATGGACCAGAAGGGCTCAATATGCTTTGCTAATGGAGCTGTAATCATCTTGATTGGATGAAGTAATAATAAAGTTTTTTAAGCCAATTTTGAGGATAGAAAAAGGTAACAGTCTGGACTCCACACTCCAGTGGATAAACTGCAACGGGAAGAGGATGGAGAGAGAGGAGCAATAGTGAAGGTAAGGGAAAAGAAAATAAGATGTGAAGAAGCAGGCAGGGACAGTCATGATCTTTTATTGACTCATATCAATAAAGGGAAGAAAATCAAGACTTGGAGAAAAAGATGGAGAAGAAATATAAGAGGGGAATATAGTTAGCCTCTACCTTATTTTTAAAATAGTTTTTTAAACAAATGATGTAATCCACTAAACAAGCTAATAAAGAAAAATCACCCAAGCATACCAATCAATAAAAAATAAAAGCATTTGTCAAAGCCCAACACCTATTCATGATGAAAAACACATGGAAAATCAGGAATAGAACTTCCTTAAGTTGAAAAATAATATCTGCAATAAAAAACTCTTTGCAGATAATGTCATACCTAACAGTGAAAGACTGAATGCTTTTCCAGCAAGATCAGGAACAAAGCAGAGATGTTCACTCTCACTATTCTTAATTTGACAAATGGAAGTTCTAGCCAGCAAAGGAAAAGCAAAATAGAAAATGAAAGGTATAGAGATGAGAAAGAGAAAGGATACAACCATCTGATTTTGTAAATGGCACAAGGTGTACCTAGAAAATCCCAAAGGACCTACCGGAAACTCCTAGAACTAATAAATAAGCTTAGCAAGATTACAGGATAAAATCAGCAGACAAAAAACAATTGTATTTCTGTATCCTAGTAATTAATATGTGAAAACCAAAATAAAAATTCAATTGCTATGATTTTAATACTTATGTCCCTTCCAGAATTCATATCGAAACTTAATCCCCAGCTCAACAATATTAAAGGGGGAATTTTAGGAGACAATCAGGCTATGAAGACTCTGCTATCATGGCTGGGATTAGTTCCTTACAAAAAAGTCTCATGGAATGAGTTTAGCCCCTTTTGACTTTCCATCCTTTCTGTCATGTGAGGACACAGCACAGCAGTCAAGGTACCATGTTGGAAGCAGAAACCTGGCCCTCACCAGACTCTGAACCTGCTGGCACCTTGATAATTGGACTTCCAAGCATTCAGAACTGTGAGGAAATAAATTTCTATTGTTTATAAATTACTCAGTCCTAGGTATTTTGTTGTGGCAGCACAAATGGATTGAGATACCAATAACATTTACAATTACTCGAGAAAAAGAAATATCTAGGTATAAATCTAACAAAACATGTATAAGACTTGTATAATGAAAATTATAAAATGCTGATAAATCAAAGATCTAAGTAAGTGGAGAGACATAACATGTTTATAGATTGGAAGACTCAGCATATTAAAGATGTGAATTCTCTCTCCAACTGATGTAATGCAATTTCTTAAAAATTTCAGCAATATTTTTTGTAGATATAGATAAGATTATTCTATAATTTATAATAAAAAGATGAAGAAACTGGAATACCTAAAATGATTCTGAAAAAAATACTACGTGGAAAGAATCAATCTACTCAATTTCAAGATACAGGCATCAAAACCACATTACTGGCAGAGGGACACCCAACCTAGATTAATGAAACAAGATAGGAACACAGAAACAGTCTCACATAGTATGGTCAAGAGATTATTATAGTTTTTTTTAAGAAGGTGCAAAACAATCCAATGAAGAAAAGATAGTCTTTTCAGCAATGCTGCTTGAGCATCTGAATATCCATAGTCAAAAATTAAACCTAAACCTTGCACTTTATACAAAATTAACTCAGAATGGATTACATATTTAAATGTGTAATGTAAAGCAACAAAACTTTTTTTTTTGAGACAGAGTCTCGATCTGTCACCCAGGCTGGAGTACCGTGGCGTGATCTTGGCTCACTGCAGCTTCTGCCTTACAGGTTCAAACAATTGTCCTGCCTCAGCCTCCCGAGTAGCTGGGATTACAGATGCACACCACCATGCCAGGCTAATGTTTTGTATTTTTAGTAGAGACAGGGTTTCACCATGTTGGCCAGGCTGGTCTCGAACTCCTGACCTCATGATCTGCCTGCCAGCCCTGCCAAAGTGCTGGGATTACAGGCATGAGCCACTACGGCTGGCCAAAATTATAAAATTTCTAGAATAAATAGGAGAAAATCTTCAGAATCTAGGACTTATTGAAAAGTCCCAGACATGAAACCAAAAGCACAATCCATAAAATTAAAAAAAAATGATAAATTGAACTTCATCAACTTTTAAAACTTTTGTTCTATGATGAACCTTGTAAAAAGGATGAAAAGACAAGCTACTACAGACCAGGAGAATGTATTTGCAAACCACCGATATGACAAAGCCTTTGTGTCTGAACTACATGAAGAACTCTTAACAGTAAACTAACAACCCAATTAGAAAACAGGCAACAAGCATGAAAACACCTTTTATGGAAGAGGATTAGGGTTAAAAATAAGCCCATGAAAAGATGTTTAATATCACTACACAATAAGAAAATACAAATTAAAACCACAATGAGACAGGACCACATACCTATCAGCATAGCTAAAAAAAAAAAAAAAAAAAAATAGTGATACCACCAAATGCTGGCACAGATGCAGACATCTTTGATCTCTCATACTATGCAGGTAGAAATACAAAGTGGTACAGCCACTCTGGAAATTGCAGTTTCTTAAAAACCAAACATACACTTACCACATGACATAGCAATTGTGTTCCTGGACATTTATGCCAGAGAAACAAACAAACGAAAAATCCACAGAAAGCTGTCACATAAATGTTCTTAGCAGCTTTATATGTAATAGCCCAAAACTTGAAACAATAAAAAAGTCATTCGATAAGTAAATTGCTAAACCAACTGTGGTACATCCATAACATGGACTACTACTCAGCAATAAAAAGCAATGAACTATTACATACAACAACTTGGGTAGATCTCAAGGATATTATGCTGAGTCAATAAGAAAGCCATTTTCAAAAGGCCGCATACTCTATGATTCAACCTATATCCCACTCTTGAAATGCAAAAATTAGAGAAAGGGAGAACACAGTTGTGTTACCAGGGGTTGGAGTTGGTAAGAAAATGTGCAAGTGACTATAAAGAGGTAAATGAGAGAGATCTCTGCTGTGATGGAATAGTTCTGTATCTTGATTGTGGTGGTTACAGGAGTCTACATATATAATAAAATGTTGTAGAACTATTTGTACACATTGTACCAATGTCAATTTCCTGGTTTTGATTTCGTAGTACGATCAGTTAATAAGCAAAAATTGGGGGAAACAAGAGAGAAGAGAACATGACATGACATGAACATGATACCACTCTGTACTATATATTTTGAAACTTCCTGTGCATGTATAACAACTGCAAAATAAAATGTTATAAGAAAGTTTCTTCAAATATTAACAGAACTTGGCCAGGTGTGGTGGCTCAAGCACTTTGGGAGGCCGAGGCAGATGGATCACCTGAGGTCAGGAGTTCGAGATCAGCCTGGTCAACATAGTGAAACCTTGTCTCTATAAAAAATGCAAAAAATTAGCTGGGCATTGTTGTGGGAGACTGTGATCTCAGCTACTTAGGAGGCTGAGGCAGGAGAATCGCTTGAACCCAGGAGGTGGAGGTTGCAGTAAGCTGAGATAGTGCCGTTGCACTCCAGCCTGGGCAACAAGAGTGAAATTCCATCTCAAAAATTAAAAAAATATATACACACACACACACATACACACACACACACACACATGTGCGCGCACACACAGAACTTATTGCCCCATGACAGTTTATGAATTATGAATGCTTTGTCTTTCAAAATCTTACTGTACTTTCCTATTTTCTCAGAACAGTCTTGTTTTACTTTTACAATCAGGAAAAAATGCATTCAAACTTGCATAAAAATAAATCTAACTTCTTTTTGGATGGCTCAAAGCTAAAAGTGAGAGGCAGGATGGGACCCAAGAATAGTAGACCTTGAGATGCAATTTTTCTGCAAAATTGCATATGAAGAGGAACCTAACCAGAGTCATTTCTAGAATTTCCTCGTTAGTCACTGTCTTTTGTTGGTTAGCTACAATGTAGTAAACCACATCCTCTCTTTAAATATCTTAAAATTAACTGAGGCAATATCCTTACATCCACTACAAATGTAAATATTAGCCAAGAAACATAGTTTCTTGAGCCAAATTTCTAAGTTACCCTGAATCCTCTAGTATTCTCAAATTAAGTAGCCCTTGAAAAAAGTAGAGACATACTAGTGTCAAGTAGAGATATGCTAATTAATTGCTGTAAATATACATGCAGTAGATACTTTAGTGACCTCCCATACACTTCTACATTTTCTCCCTCCCACACATCCTCCTCTCCACAGATAAAGCTATCTTTCTACAATAATGTCATTCTCCATTTCCTCCAGGAAAAATTTCAAAGTCTTTAACAAGTCACACCATGCCCTCGACTATTTAGTCCCACCTTTATTTTCTTTACAGAGCATGTCACTTGCCACCATTCTCTGTGTCCCCAGGCTTTAGTACCAAAATTTGGTGATACTTAAATTTCTAAGCACAATTGGATCATACGCACCTGTGAACACTTAGAAAAAAATTGCTCAATAATTATTTCCTTTTCAAAATGTAGACCAAATTGAGGCAAAAATCCTGTAATTGATATGCTAGGGAAAAAGGAGTCTCCTTTATTAATAGAATATTTATAAATATCTTCGTGTGTCAGTTTGGAAAGCAATTTATCCCAGATTAGTTTGATTCAGTGGCAGCATTATTTCAGTATTTTGTTTACTGCAACCTTAAGCATTATGGAGAATGAAAGCATTAAACATAAAAATACGCTGGGATGTTGGGATCCCTTTGAGTAAATCCAAGTTTACTTGCAGCTTCTGGGAATGAAAAAACTCAAGTTTCATCACCAAAGACCAATCTGATTCTGAAGTTATTAATGTGAACTAGGTCGCTTTTTGAAAGTAATATTATAATAAAGGTAAACAATTAATGTTGATGATGCTATCACCCAGTGCTTACACTGAAGTACCTTCAAAGCTTCACATGCTCTGTTTCACCATTGCCACTATTAGTCTAGTTATCAAGACAAAAAAAAAATACATTCCATTTGTTCTAGGTGTTTGAAAACAATTAAATATATGTTGTTACCTCTCAATGGGAATGAAAAGGTCCAAACTGTCATGAGAGTCTTGTGGAAATGGCATTTTTTTTCCCTTTAAAAACTGAACCGGGTCATACTCTGTCACATTACATCATATTAAACCACAGAACATAGTTATGTTGTGCTGCCCCTATCATTGAAGGGATATGAAATTAAACTTATAGGTTATCTTTTCCAGAGAAAACTCCCTTTCAAAACTTTCATTAAACAAGTGCCAGTTAGAGTAGATGCCCCATAGATATCTAATTTTGAAAATAAGGTAAAATTTTATGAAATTATTCAGCTTTTCCAAAAAAAATTATTTGATTTCTCCTACCAAACTACAAGAGTTTCTGTCAACCATCAATTCAAAAAAGCTGATTTCTCTCCCTGACCCCGCCCCCCCCTTTCCCTTTCACTGACATTCCTCTAACCACCTCTGCCCATTGTAGTCTGCAGAAGCAACACTGAATTTTGGAAAGAAGCTATCGTTGGTATGTGTTTGCCAATGGCACAGGAAAATTGGGCTGGAAAAAGCGTATTGACATGCACTGTGGCTTCATTTAGTGATGAGCAAATATTATTAATATAAATGGTTAAGAAGCATGACTATTGAATGGTACTGTGAAGAAAAGGTTGTCTCTTCTAAAAAAAAATTAGACTTAGAGTTTTCCAAGAAACTTTGGCATTAGTTACAAATGAAACTTTGAATGTTTCTAAGTAAACACTGCAGGCAATTATGTTTACCAACACTGTTGAGGCATGAAATTAGAAGATAACTTTAAATTTGGGGAGGAAATCTGGCTTCTTTTAACTTATTTGGCTCTGATTCTCTCCTTCCAAAATTAGTGCAGTGATAATACTAGAAGGAAGTAGAGATTTATTATACCCACCGATGACTTTTAATAATGCCAGCTGGCATTGGAAAGGAATAATTTTTTAAAAAATGAATGCTCAGTTACTTTGGGTAGTAGAACTACACTTGAGGGAAACATCATGTGAAATTACAATCTTTTTCCATTAGGTTTTACTTTTAGATAAGCCTATGGATGTAAAAATTTGAGACAGGCTTTGCTCCCACTGCTATTGCATGAAGTCTAGATAAAAACTGGTGCTGGCAAAGTTAGTAATAACTAAATAAGTCAGATTTACAGACACCATAATGTCTACAACCTCAGAGAAAGATCAAGCAAAGAAATTCAAGAAACCACCACTAGATTTGAAAAAAAAAAAGAATTCAACAGGTAAGGCCATGGATTGGTATCTGATTGATGTGGGCTGGACTCTCAACTCTGACATTTATTGAGTGTGTAATCTTAAGCATTATCTTCCAAAACTCTGTTTCTTCATCCATAAAATGGCAATAAAAGGAGTTCTTGTATTATTAAGGTTATTCTGTGGAAGAAGTGAGATAATACATGTTATGTACTTAACTTTTGGCTCATGAATTATCAGTCAATGTTAACCATAGTTTTTTGTTTGCTATGATGATAGTTGTTTATTGAATAGGATCAGATATTTCATTAAAGTTTTCATGATTTATTTATTTAAAAATACTTAAGTCAGATGTGAACTATATAGATTTTCAGCTTTAAGGATACCTAAAATGTGACATGTTCAACCTAATTGATAAGAAATATGTTAATGAAATAAAATACTCCATTTTAATGTTTAAAAACTATTTTGCTATTTGCCATTTGCAACAACATGGATGAACTTGGAGGATGTTACACTAGGTGAAATAAGCCAAACACAGAAAGACAGATATTATATGATATCACTTATCTGTAGAATCTAGAAAAGTCAAACTCCTGGAAGGAGGAGTAGAATGGTGGTTGCTAGGGGCTAGAGTATAGGGAAAATGGGGAGATGTTGGACAAAGAGTACAAACTTTCAGTTAGAAGATAAACAAGTTGTGGGAATCTAATGCACAGCATGAGTGATGCATTTGACTGTGGTAATTATTTCACAACGTACATGTATACTGGGTCATCACATTGTATATCTTAAATGTATCTGATTTTTATTTGACAATTAAACTATTTTTCTTAAAATGACTTCTATTGATTGGATTTGCCAAAGTCTTACCCTGAATGGTAGATACCAATTATAGACATAATTAGTTCATGTTGAGATATATGTCTACATGCCTGCAACACAAGTCACCTACCTTTTGATACTCTATTTCCTCAGATCAGTTGAGGATTTGGATAATTTCATCCTTTACATCCCTTAGCAATGGAAAATGCTATGACAAGTTTTTTCTTGTGTTCTCTAAAAACTAAGGTCCATATAGAAATTCAGGTCCAAGTGTGGTATGGGAACTAACATGATGCATTAGAATGTAGGCTCAGGAACCAGATTTAAAGTTGGTCTTTACTCAGTCACTTACTAGCTGCAGATTTTGGTGAGTTACTTACCCTCTCAACTTTAGTTTTGTCATTTATAAAATGAGTCATTGATAGTATCTATTTATGAAGATGATTATAAGTTTTAAATGAGCTAATGCATATAAAACACTCATCACAAAATCTGGCATTTTATAAGTGATCAATAAATTTTTATTATTATTTTCATAATCTTAATCTTATTATTATTTTCATTGATCTTTTGGCTGGGCTGTTGTAATCATTTTCATATTGCTTAAAGTATGATGCTTATAGGGTCACCAGTTTAAGCTTTCCATCAATGGTATAAGTTTTACTCTGTATGATTTGTGATTTAGGTCACACATAGACCTGGTAACACGGACAATAAGTTGGGGGAATATGAAGGTTCTGCATCAGAGGAATAATTGGAAAACAACTTGAGCAGCATGATTTGATGAGAGAAACTAGAAACATCATTTTTATGAATGGATAAAATAATTGACTACCTGTTAGCATTACTGGTTTTATATGGGAGTTTCAATTTGTATAATGAGCAAATTGAAAAAAACACCATTATTTATAATTAATTCTTAATTTTATTTTTTGATATTACGCTATAAAAGTTGTATGGCTACTAATGAATATAATTTACATTCTTTGTTTTAAGAAAAAATACTACTCATATTTTCTTTTCCAAACAAGTTACATTCCTAATGAATTCCCTGACATATCTAATTATTCTGATATTGAATTGCCAGCTTTTTGAGAAATAAGTGTTCAATTTTAGGAAAATTCAAACTAGCATGTTTTCGGATGAATAAAACATGTTCTGGAAAAGTTTTTTAAAACAATATTTAGGATATTATGTTCTAATAAGGCAGAAATTATATTGTGGTGTGATATTATAGCATGAAGCCACAAAAGCAAAACTGTCTGGTGGATAAAAGGCCCTCGGGCTCTAAGGACTCAGGGAAATGGCATTTGTGAATTGAGACACTGGCTTAGGTAACTTTTAGGATTTAAATAAGTGAACCATAGTTAATGTCTATTTCCTGCCATTCAACTGCAACTAGTAAATAGCAGCAATAAGGACCACATGAAGTATAAGGCAATGAAAAGAAAAACAGAATGTGGTTACTGAAATACTAGAATTTTCTGTTGATTGCTATTCCCCAACACTCAATCATCAATCAAGCTCTCAAATATCCATATCTATTCAACTATTTATTCTGACAGTACATAATGGGACAGACTCAAGGCAAATATTTGCTTTTAAGTATGACTCTCTCTTTTTTTTTTTTTCCTTTTCACAATGTTAGTCATACATAGTTATTCGTCATGGACATTAAAATTCTGAAGATGTGTTATCCTTCCAGGAAAATGTGGGAAGCAACATTTAAATTGTAGCCAAAATTTTATTTTATAAAAAATGCTCCACCAATACTGCATTTTCAGTATTTGGACTAACCAGTGATGCTCTGCAGTAACACAAAATTGATCCTTTACTCAAAGGGAAGTTGTAAATTTATTATAAGACACCATATACTTATTCTCAGATAGCTTTGGCTGCTCCTATCATTTCTCATGCTTTGTGGCTAATGGAAATATTGTCTACTTACTGGATGGAACTTTCAATGCGTGTGATAGTGAGGAAAGCAGCAAGATTTGCCGTGTAAGATGAGATAACAATCAAAGCAAATAGCCACCAAGCCCCCATCATCATTCGGGTAGCCAGAGTCGTATACGGGACCTCCCCACCTGTAGAAAGAAGCAAAGAGATGAAAAGAACATCAACTATATATTTATTGAGAGTCTGAAGTCATCTATATTCAACACCAAATTAACTTTCAAGTAGTAAGAAATTATTCTGCTTAACATCAACATAGATCTCTATATTTTCATCACTCCATATTTAATTCTCTTTTATGAGATTATGAGAGACCCAGCCAAAAGAAGCATGGTAAATATTTAGTATAACATGTTTAAATGATAGTTCTTCCTCCTTCCTGTTCAATCCTGTAATTAATTACCCTTTTATTACAATCATAGGTATATGCTTTCTTTCAAAGGCGTGATTATTCATTAGGTGATATTAATACTGCTATGCCTACATATAAAGCAAATTTTCAGATTTCTAGTTAAATAAATAATATTGAGAAGATTATTTTTTGTTATATTCTTTAGAAACATAGCTTGTTAATGATCATGGGATCACATATATTATTGTTGGCTTCAGCAACACATATTTGCTTTGTTCTACTTTTAATTAACTTCCTACTCTTATAATCTTGTTGCAGAATCCTCTTCTCTATCTTTTAAATGTTGGAGTGTTCTTAGGCTCTGTACTTAGACTGCTTCTGTTCTCTGTCCATAGTCCCACCCTGGTTAATCTCGAGCCCCCTGACTTTGAATATGATCTACAGTATCCTTTGGTAACACTAGAATCTATATGTCTAGCACCCTACCCTGATCTCTCTAGAGAGCTGTAGATAAAAGCCTACATGAGTCTCACTAGGAATCCAATATACATCTCTAACTTATGATATCTAAAACAGAACTCTTTTTATTTTGTTCCCAAATTAGCTCTCCCTCAAGCCAGTCCATACCAGGTCAGGGAATAGCACCACTATTTACTTTGTTTCTCAGATCAAAAACAGGAATATTCAAACATCTTCTTCAATAGCCAGTCCTGTCACCTTTACATTCAAATTACATCCCAAATCCTACCTCATCTCATCCTGTCTACTGCTGACACCCAATTCAAAGATGACATCTTTGACTCTACTACTGAACTACTTATGTGGTTTCCCTATTTATTTACATTCTAGAGAGTACCACTCCTAAGTCTATTACCATGGTGGTCTTATAAATGAAAATCAGATCAATGGTATTCCCCTGATCAAAGCTTCCAGTGGCTTCCCAGTACTCTTTAAAAATAAAAATAAAATCTCTACCAAGGCTTACAAGGCTCTGTGTATATTGATCTTAGGTCATTGTCTGAGTTTACTTCTCACCATTCTTTCAATGGCTTTCTTGAAATTTCCTCTATAGAGCAATGATGATATTTGCCCCAGGGCCATTGCATTTGCAATTGGTTATGCCTGACATTGTCTCCTCTTTAATTCATAAATTCTGTCTTCATTCAATTTTTTCAGGTTTCTGCTCACAGGATATCTCTTCATAAAAATCTTTTATCACTAGTCTATCTAAAATAACTCCCCACAACCTATACTGCCGATTCCTTTATCTTTTAAAAAATAATAATGTATTATGCTTTACATATTTGTTTATTTCTATCCCTTATAATTTTTGATATAGGAATAGTCCCTGTCCCATATTAAATGGGTAATGTTTTTTGAATGAATATGTGCTGTGTTACGGACTAAATTGTGTCTCTCCCAAATTCATGTCCTGAAACCCTAACCCACAGTGTGATTGTTATTTGGAGGTAGAGTCGTTAAATGAGTAATTAAGGTAAAGTGAGATTGTAAGCGTGGACTTCTAATCCAATATGACTGGTATCCTTATAAGAAGAGGAAGAGACACTAGGGATGCACATGCACAGAAGAAAGGCCCTGTGAGGACACAGCAAGAAGGTGACCATCTGCAGGCCAAGGAGAGAGGCCTCAGGAGGCACCAAACCTGCTGACACTCTCATCTTAGACTTCCAGCCTCTAGACCTTTGAGGAAATAAAGTTCCATTGTTAAGCCACCAAGTCTGTGTCATTTTTTATGGCAATATTATTAGACTAATAATGCTATATATGAACGATTAATAGGCGTACTAAAAGAAGTTAGTTTTAATTCACAGTGGAAATAAATCAAAAAGATATACTACCTTCATGTAGTTCTATCAATATGTGATGGCTTAACAAGATTCAATTTACTATAATATCAGGCATATTTTTATTACAAGCACTAGTTCTTACTATGTAATATATCTAAATTTTAAATGTACACCCTTTGATTATGTTCTAAGCTATTCTCCTGATGTAATGCATTCAAAACAGGCTAACCTCTGATAACTGGAACACATTTTTCAAAAGAAGTTACAATGCATTTTAGATACTTTCTTCTTCAAAGCAAAAGAAATATTTGCTCAGCTTTTGAAAGGTATAAGCAAAATAAAATATTTATTTTTACATCCATATGAGGATTTTCTGGTCAAAATAGTTAATTGAAAAAATAATAATAGAATGTGAACAAGATGATAGCTGAAGACTGAAAGATGTTAATATGTATAACAAAAGTAGAATAATAAATTTATGAATGAAAAGGCTAATTGGAGGTTCATTTCTATTAAAGTTTTAGCCTTCATATCACCCACATAAAAGCACACGAGTTTTTTCATCCGTGTTATAAAAACTGCAACTTGAGGAGCTCAAATATTCTTGTAGAATCCAAATAAAATGTTACTGGATAACTAAGGAATGAAATATTAAAAGTAATGGGAATCTTGACTTCCAATTTTGGTAATGGGGGACAAAGCCATTCAGAACAATCCTCCCACTGACAACAACTAGAAAAATTGAACATATAATGCATTAGCAGAGCTAAAGAGGCAGTAAAAATTTACAGGCCCAGAGTCCTGGCGAAGAAAATAACCCAGAAAAATAGGCTCATATTTGGAAATGCTTTTCCTTGAGGGGCATATGCCAATTTAAAAACAGAAAGCTGAGAAACTAACAACTGCAGAGGGAATACTTTAAAAGCATTCAATGGTTAGGTGGTAACAAAATTGGGGGCCAGGGCTTGCCGAATGAGGGTGGGCCTGACACAACAAGAAAATCCCCAAATGATGAGAAATTAAGTCATGGGTCAAGGAAAATCACCAGAGAAATAAAAAGTACTTTGAACAGGATGATAATAAGTATATTCCATATCAAAATTTCACAAGTTTTGATAGTTTATGGATGCAGCTAAATTGTACTGAGGGAAATTCACAGCCTGTAATGTATAAGAAAAGAAACCTGAGCTACTCATCAATTTTAAGAAGTTAAAAAAAAATCAGCAAGTTTAATTTGAACAAGTACAAGGAATAAAATGATTAAGAGCAAAAATTAACAAAATAGACAAGAAGTATAATTAAGAAAGTTGATCTGACGGAAGTTAGGTCCTTTAAAAAGACCGAAAAAGCTGTTGAAACTTACAAGGAAAATAAGCGAAGGCACAAAAATATTACAGAAATTTTAAAAGTACAGTGCTACAGATGTTAATAGAAGGATAACTTACGTACAAGTTTATACCAGTATGTTTGAAAATTAAGATGATATGGGCAAATTTCTAGAAAAGTTTCTCCCCAAAGAAATAGAAAATTTGAATGGTTTTGTAATTATCAAAGACTTCAAATCCAGAATTAAAACTTACCCACAACAATATGCAAGGCCAGTGGCCTTACTAACAAAATCCATCAAATATATGAGGGAGTAATTAACTTTACTTGTACACAAATCCTTCCTAAAGTTAGAGAAAAGCAAGACACTATTCAATCCATTTTATAAAGCACAATTTCGATAACAAAAACTGACAAAATTATTCCAAGAAAAGGAAATTACAGGCTAATCTTGCATGATTGTAGATGAAAAGATAAATAAATTAGCAAATAGAAAATTGCATAAATAAACAGATTGGGTTTATTATATGAAGGCAAAATTGGCTTGGCATTCAAAAATCAATCATTTTAATTCACTACATTAGCACTAAAAGAGAAAAATTACGTGATTATCTTGGCAGATGAAGAAAAGGTACAGATAAAGTTCAACATCCAGTCTTAGAAAAGCAAAAACAAAACAAACCTAGAAATAATGCAGCAAACTAGAAACTTTAGAAATCGTTTCTTATTTTTATAAAGAGTACTTTAAGAAAATCAGTATCAAGTATCATACATACTAATAAAATAAAAATTTTTGACTGCCTTAAAGGATACAAATTGGTAACATTTCTATTGAATTGGGATTGTGCTAGACTTCCTAGTCCAATAAATTGTAGTTAAGAATTGGAAAGAATGAAACAAGTTATGGATTAGACATGATATAAATATGTATGTAGAAAATCCAAGAGAACAAATGGTAAATTACTAAAATTAATAAATTAGTTACCAGCTTACTATGTTACAGAATCAATGTTTAAAAATTGTGTATAACAGCGACACTTACAACATAGAATTAAAAAACATCATTTCCAATAGCATTAGATGATCAAATAACTAGGAATAAACTCATTTAAAGATATGAGAGATGTCTATGTGGAAAACTACAAAACTATTTTTGAGTAAAATAAAGGAAAATTCAATAAATGAAGATAGAGCATGTTCATTGATTAAGATATTTAATACTGTAAAGATATCAATTCTCCTCAAATTGATCTATAGATACAGTCAGTGAATTTCCAATTAAAAATCCCAGGTTGTGTGAATATGTGTGTGCACAAGTGCATGTGCATGAAGCGGAATGTAAAGTTTA
Source organism: Cacajao melanocephalus (assembly GCA_963573385.1). NCBI lineage: Eukaryota > Metazoa > Chordata > Mammalia > Primates > Pitheciidae > Cacajao > Cacajao melanocephalus. Next base: position 124,378 of record CAUYLG010017465.1, read on the forward strand.
TATCAAGTTGCAAAAGGACAAAAATTGCCAAGATACTCTTCAGGAAGAAGAAAAAAAAACTGAATCTTGATGACTATAGATTAATATAGTAATTAAGACAGTTGGTTACTTGTACAAGGATAAAGCAAATAAATCAATGAAAGTTATCCATGTATACATGGGCACTTGATTTACATCCAGCGGGCACTAAAGTATGTACTATAATGAAAGGGAGGTCTTTTCATTAAGTAGTTCTAGGTCAATCAGACATATGCATGAAAAATAATGAAACCTGTCTCCTAACTCATACTATACACAAAAATCAATACCAAGCAACCTATAGATATAAATATAAAAGGTAAACAATAAAGCTAGAAAATTATATAGGAGAATATATCCACAAGTTTGGGCAGAAAGGATTTCTTAAACACAGCACAAAATGCATTAGCACAAAAGAAAAGATTGACAGTTTGACTGCAATAATACTTTGTAGTTAAAAAGATACCATGAAGAGAGTGAAAAGACAAGCCACAGTAGAAGAGATTTATAATACATATACCTAACAAAAAATCATCAATTAATATTAACTACTATAAATTGATAAGAATAAAGGAAATGAAAACCAGAAAAATGGATAAGAGGTTTCATAAAAGAAGATAACCACTGACCAATAAATATACGAAAAGGTAGCAATCTCATCAACTCTTAGGGAATTACAAAATAAAATATACCACTCCACAGCCACCAGAATGATTAAAATTAAAAGATATACAGTAGCAAGTATTGACAAGGACATGGAACTATCAGAATGCTTGTACCCTGTTGTTGGGATTGTAAATTGGTTCAGTCAATCATTTTGATAATCTCTGAAAACTAATGTATGAATATCTTAGAATCCAGCAATTTTACCCCTTAGGTACATACCCACTTGATGAATTATGTACCAAGAGACAAAAATGTTTGTAGCAGCATTGTCCTAATAGTCTAAACTGGAAACGTCCCAAACATACTTTGAAAGTAGACTGGACACCTCCTTACATATTTTAAGTTTGGCCTTAAGATTTCTTCATGCATAGTGAAGTGTGACCTAATTGGATGTATTAACAGACTGTAACCTCCTCTTGTACCAAACACAGAGTTTCAGTCAACTATAGGTGACCAACTATTGAAACTGTGTTCAAATAAGGCAAATGTTGAGCTGTAAGCAATCCAGCTATTTCTGTACTTCACCTCCATTTTCTGTATGTCACTTTCTTCTTTCTGTTCATAAATATTATCTAGTCTTGTCACAGCCCCCAGTTACTCTGAACCTATCTGATTCGAGGGGGCTCCTGTATTCCTGAATGGTTCTTTGCTCAATTCAACTCTGTTAAATGTCATTCATCTGTTATTCTTTGAACACAAACAATAAAATATTGCACAACTACAAAAACAAGCAAATCTTACTCATACACAACACCATTAATGGATTTTACAAACCTAATGGTGGGTAAAATAATTTACACTGTATATTACTTGTTCAAAAACAAGCAACATGAATGGCTGTGCTGACCTAGGAAAAGATAGAACATTACCAAGGACCCAACCCTCATTGCCTTTTTCTCAATCATTTTTCACTCTCCCTTTGGCAAGAGGAAAAGGCAATGAGGGCTGGTTCCCTGGTAATGTCCTATCTTTTCCTAGGTGGCAATTATACAGGTGGATTATTGCTGGTAAGTCATTGAGCTGCACAATTTGCTACATACTCTTCTGTATGTAAATAATACTTCAAGGCTAAAAACTAAATAAAAGAAGAAAGTAAAGAGACAGTGAATTTAATAATGACATATTTTTCTTTCTCCTTTTTTCTTATACACAATCAGAACAAAAAAAAAGATGTGTTTTCATAGTCAGACGTATTTTCATAGAATATTTCAAAGAGATAATTAGGTAAAAGGCAAAACAATTATGTGCTGAATTTAAGAAAAACATCTCACCTTGCTAAAAAAGTATTACAAAAATTAGGTTGATGCTTTATGACACTTCAGGTTGTACAAAGTTCTGACTCTGAAGTTGGGTATTTGGATTCCCATAACCCCTGATAAGTTTGAAGTACTCTGGTAAAGCACGAAAAATTTTTATTTTCCAAATGGCCCCTCTGTTTTAAGAAAAATCTTCTTGACTATATTTTCATTTTGATGTGATTGTTTTACCACATTAAAAACTACATTAACCTTGCTACTGTATATATTCGCTTACATATAAAAGTTGTTAAAAATAAGCAATGTCTTCTGGCAAGACAGGGAAATTTGATAAATCCATCTGAATCAGGCAAAAATTTGTTATTCTAAGTCTTATTCTGTGTGAGTATATATGCATCTTTATGTTTCCAAGAAATATGAAAAAGTGATTGCTGAAGAGTCTCCAATTTGGTTGTTTGGTAAATCCATTTCTTATAGGTTTAAAGACTCATAACATTTTTATTTTGTAGTCTGGAATGGTGGGATTCTTTTACAAACCATGATTAGAAAAAATGGGATAAAACTAATCAATACCTTTTTAAAAATTAAACATTCCTTTTTCAAGAGTTGGATCTTTATTGGAAACAGGTTATGAACAAAATGGCTAAAAACTCATAGAAAACAGAAAATTTTCATTATTCAGGCTGACTGAATAGTTCATGTAAGCTAATCAATTAAAATATAAGTAAATATTAGAATGCTTTACACTTAAAATATAAGTTTACACTTAATGTATATACAAAATATATTTTGTATATAATATATATACAAAATATATTTTACACTTAAAATATGTTTTACACTTAAAATATAAGTACACTTAAAATATTAGAATGTTTTACACTTAAAATATAAGTAAATATTAGAATGTTTTACACAGAATCACAACTTAGAAAAACAAAGAAGGATATTTTTGTTGAATTTGTGTGGAAGTCATTGCCAGCAAAAGCATATTCTACATTTAAGGATAGGAGGAGAGAATGTATATATCATCTCTGAAATGCTTCATTTATGCCAGTCACTTTTATCTAAGTATTTCTTAAAGTTCATTGGTATGTAAATTGAGAGGCACTGTGACCAGATCGGTAAATGTTTTATTTTTTAGTGAAGGATGTGGGGGTAATTAGGAAGTGAACAAGAGATACGATTGTGGTTTCCTCTTGTCCACAGATAATGAGTTCACCATATTGAACCCATTTTCAAGCTAGGGCAGATTTTCTACGTGACATGTCTATCATGGGTATAAGAGATGCCTTTTGGTGGTAGGGAGAGATAGCACAAAATCACATCGTGTTACAGTGAGAAAGTTGTTCCATTTACAATTACCCTTTAGTATATTTTAAAATTTATTATACTTTAGTTCTGGGATACATGTGAAGAACGTGGTTTGTTACATAGGTATATATATGCTATGCTGGTTTGCTGCACCATCAACCCATCATCTAGGTTTTAAGCCCTGCATGCATTAGGTATTTGTCCTAATGCTCTCCCTCCCCTTATCCCTCAACCCCTGACAGGCCCCTCTGTGTGATGTTCCCCTCCCTGTGTCCACGTGTTCTCATTGTTCAACTCCCATTTATGACTGAGAACATGTGGTGTCTGGTTTTCTGTTACTGTGTTAGTTTTCTGAGAAGAATGGTTTCCAGCTTCATCCATGTCCCGGCAAAAGACATGAACTCATTATTTTCTAAGGCTGCATAGTATTCCACGGTGTATATGTGCCACATTTTCTTTATCTAGTCTATCATTGGTGGGCATTTGGGTTGGTTCCAAGTCTTTGCTACTGTGAATAGTGCTGCAATAAACATACATGTGTATGTGTCTTTATAGTAGAATGATTTATAATCCTTTGGATATATACCCAGTAATATCATGGCAGAACAAAGCCTCAGATAATAAGGTTATAAAATTTTTCAAGGGGAATTCAAATCTCAAACTTCATTTGGCATTTAGTGGAACTAATTTATATTCAATAATGTTTCATTTACATTAAACTTATTTTATAGTTATTTTCTATTGAATGCAATGACACTGCGTTTAAGTTGCATTAGTGAATATTATCATTATCAACAATAATACAAACTCTCTGTAGTCTGAATTTCAAGCATTTTAATCTCCTATGCCATCTCAATCTTTTGGGCTTCCTCCCTCCATCAAGTCTACAATCCCTCTGGGATCTAAGATGCACTGATCCTGCTACATTTTTGCTGTCCCTCTCCGCCCTCCTAGACACACTTCCTTCTTAAATTGAGTAATTGAAACAGAATCACAAAAATGAGAATCTGAGATTGATTGTTCCCCTATCTATGTAGCACATACTGATGGGAAATGGAACTGTGACCATACACAGCCTGTGGTGACATTATGATTGTTTCAATAAACACCAGTGTTGGCATGGGATGAAGCGCAGGTGGAATGCAAGGCCATGGCAATTAATAGTGATTTTGAAGACTGTGGTTCCAGCTAACTGCCCTGAAGCCTCAGAATGAATACAGAGAGCAAATAAGAAAGTTAAGGCCATGAATGCCAAGCTCAGAAATACGGTAAAAATTTTAATATCTTGATGGCAGCTTTGAAGGAATATCTTAATCCTGTAGTTTCAGGGTAGATACTGCTGAGGACAAGACTGAGGGTTGACTGTAAGCACAGCACAGTTTAATTGCTGATTAAATATTCTGCCATATAAGCTACCTCATGCATGGATAAGAAATTTGAACTTTCAAATTCTTCTGAACCTCCTTGTTATTGGAAGCAACCTCTCACTACTTCTGAGGGAATCAGCCTTCTTCTGCACAAGTGCTTTTCAGTAACTTGACCTAGGAAACCTTACAGATCTCTTCTGGACTTGCCACATTATTCCTTATTTCCTCCATGCTACAAATTAGGTCCCCAAATAATTGAGTCAGAGAAGTATAAAGCCTACTTATAAACGTTTATACCAAATAGGATGACACTAAGTATCTATTAGAACAAATACATTGTCATGGGTGGTAATGATTTCATATTTGGGATTTAATGTGTTGACTTGGTATTTGGACAGGAGGTGGTAGTCATTCATTAAACAGGCTAATTAAAAAATGAACCAAAAATGAATAGACTTTGAAAATAACCTGTATACAACTTCTCTGGCATACCACAGAGATTCAGGGAGGTGGGAATGTTGGAATGAATCTGTTCCGAGAAACTTGGTCACCTCTCTTACATGAGAAGGCCACTCCCTACAAAAAGACATTAAAAAATGTATGGAATGAGGGTATAACACAAGCATCTCTGAAGAGTTCTGTGTGCTTGTCCTCTGAAGTCTCAGATAACACTAGGGAATGCTGCAATAAATTACATTTCTTGATCCAAAATGAAAGCAGTATTTCAGGTAAAGGCTTGGTGTGGATGACTATAAGAGATGAAGTAAAATTACCATAGTGAGTTATGGCTGTTTATCAGTGGTAATTGAAGAGTATTGATCATCAGAGAACTATAGGACTAACTTATCGATCACACTGTCCCTAAAAATAAAGTAGGTGCTTCTATTTACATAATTTACGTAATATATAACCTATTAGTTATAGGTTATACTTTATAAATTGTTAAGGTGCTTTTTGTTATGTAGGGAGAGAACAATTCTACATTTGAGAGAAGAAACCTAGCCTCAATTGCTGAGTGGGAATTTGGAGCCTCTTATCTAGTTCCCAGAACTAACCTAGTGTATATATTCAGAAGCCCAATATTGAAGAAGGGGTCAAGGTGATATTTTTCGGTATGTTCTTTTTGGCATTTTAAATGTGATTTTCAGTAGTAATAGTCAGGTCAAACTTATAATTTGTATCCTATTTACTACATCTTCAAATGACTGAATATTTCTCAGTCAGTTGTATTACAGCTTGTTTAAGTATTCTCCTACTTTAGAAAAGTTGGAGATTTTTATGCTATCACATATTACATTGCTATAAACATCTTTTGAACATGTAATGTTTAAATATTTTGACTTATTCTCTTTTGATAGAATCCATGGAGAAGTTATTTTTTGACTGAAGTTAGTTTTTTATATTTTATACAAGTGAAAAGAACTTTCAAACATATTTTACAACATGATTTATTGAAAAAATAGTGATAAGTTATGTCATTTCTCTATTTTTATGATGGTTCATTTTAGGTGTCAACTGGATTCAGAAGCAGACAATTGGTAAAACATTACTTCTGGCTGTATCTGTGAGGGCTTCCAGAGGTGATTGGTGTGTGAATCAATGGACTGAGTGAAGAAGATTCACCCTCAATGCAACTGGGCACCATCCAACCAGCTGGTGGCCCAGATAGAACAAAAAAAGAGAGAAAAGGATTTCTTCTATGTCTTCTAGAGCTAAGACACACTGTTTTCCTCCTGCCTCTGGACATCAGGACCCTTGGCTTTCTGGCCTAGGAACTCCAGGACTTACACTAGTTCCCCACATTGTCCTTGCTCCCAGGTTCTCAGGCCTTTGGCCTGAGACTGAGAATTACATCATCACTTTCTTGGTATTGAGGCTTTTGGACTGAGCCATACTACTAGCATTTTAGAATCTCTAGGTTGCAGACAGCCTGTCATGGGATTCCTCCGCCTCCATAATCACGTGAGCCTATTTCCCTAATAAATCCCCTCTCAAATATCTATATCATATCTACATCCATATCTAACTATATACAGGTATACCTCATTTTATTGAATTTCACTTTATTGTACGTCACAGATATTATTTTTTAACAAATTTATTCTTACAAATTGAGGCTTTGTGGCAACTCTGTGTTGCAAAGCACCATTTTTCCAGTAGCATGTGTTTACTTCCTGTCTCTCCATCAGCATTTTTTAGTAATGAAGTATTTTTAAAATGAAAGTAGGTATATCATTTTTTTTTAGATATAATGCTATTGGACATTGAAAAGAATATAGTATAGTGTAAATCCAACTTTTATATGTACTGGAAAATAAAAAATATTGTATGACTCACTTTATTGGGATATTTGCTTTATTATGATGGCAAAAACTAAACCTGCAATACTCCTGATGTATGCTTCTATATATCCTATTGGTTCTGTCTCTTGATAATCTTATATAATTGTTATTTCAGTTGGTTTTGAATGACTAAATATTGTTACGGACTGGCTATAGGTCTATTTGCAGATAAGGAAAAGAAGGCTACCAGGCATTGGATCATGTAATTGAAATGGACATTTCCTGTAGACTTCTCTAACAATATTTACATGTCATAGTCATTATAATACATGTAAAACTTATAAATAGCAGTTCCTTCTTTCCACTACTTTTATATTATTTGTGCCCTTCTATTTTGAAGAGTTCCACGTTGAATAATATATTTCAGTTTTTAACATATTTTAATGTTAATTAAAATATGAAATGTTTATATTTAACAGTAACATAATATTAATTTAATATTATATAGTTAATTCAATGTTATGTAGTTACATTATATAATTTAATATTTTAACATATTTAATTGATTTTTAAATTTAATAGAGTTCTTTTATACATACAAATGCCATCAGTACATATTTACTTGAAATAAAAATGTTCTGCGAAAATAAAAATATGTTAATTCAACATTAGAACTTCCTACAGAAAAAGATAATATTTATAATTGTTGAAATTTCAGACTTAATACAAGCAGTTAAGATTATTTTACCATACCTAGTAACATAAAATATTTCTGATGAGCAGATTTGAAAACTGCTAAATTAAAAACTAATTATAATCAAATTAAATGGGTGCTGGTTACCACACATAAACTTTACATGGTAATTTTAACTTAACTTTTAAGTGCCATTTGCTATAACTCATATTACAACTAAATTGAATTTTACTACACACAAATGTATTACTTGGCAGCTTCTTACTTTCACAATGTTTTCATTACTCTAGCCTGTATAAAATTTCCATTGTTTCTAATGAGCTAGGGTAAAAAAAGAGCCCATTGAACATCAATCACAGATTTCAGCTTTCCAGTTTGTAAGGTGGGCTACATTATAGTTTGACACAGTTGTATGTCAAGTAATAGTAAAAAATATTGAGGTAAGTGATGCATTGAAATATAAACTTTCTTAAGTGAAATGTTAAGAACATATGGGTAATACATATAATATTTACCATAATTTCCCACCACAAACTGATCAACTTTCCTGTTTCCAAGGATAGTGCCAGTGCCAGTACTTAGAAATCCTTTCTGTAAATTCTATCTCTAGGTCTAATTTAACAAAGCCTTTACTTCCTCTGTTGTACTAATTGCTTTGCATTCAGTTCTACTAGACAGCCTGATCATAATATGAAAGCAATGTACTACATCTATTGAAAGCAGCTTGTTATATAAGAACTTTATTGGGTCAGCAAATAAGTTTTCCAGAAGAGTAATTAGCCAAGTTCTTTTTTACAGGACTGCTAAATCCATTTTGAATTGGTAAGTTTACTCTTTTATAGATTCTGAAGTGACATTGAAATTATAAATTCTTTTATATTTTTTAAGAGGGTATTTTAAAACAAACTTCTAAATGTCTGAAATCGAATGGTTTGGTTGAAAGGCTGGTAGTATATGTGGCTGTTCATTGAAATTTCCACTAATTCATAGATTTGCATCTTACAGTATTAATGGTTAATCAAAACAGGTTTAGCACAAAGCAGAATGGGTCAGTGTGATGGTTGAATGACCCTTCCAAAATTCATGTTGAAATTTGACTGCCACTGTAACAGTCTTAACAAGATAGAATCTTTAAGTAGTGATTAGGCTATAAGGGCAGGGCCCTCATAAATGGATTAATGTCATTATTGTAGGAGTAGGTTCATTATCACAAGTACAGGTTTTTATAAAAGTGAATTCAGCTCTCTCTTGTTCTCTGGCTCTCTCACATTCTCTTGTCCTTCTGCTTTCCACCATGGGATGATGCAACATGAAGGCCCTCACCAGATACCAGCACCTTGATATTGGACTTCCCAGCCTCCAGAACTATGAGCCAAATAAATTTCACTTTTTTATATTACGCTCACTCTGTGATATTCTGTTATAGTGAAACAAAATGAATTAAGACAGTCAGTCTGCCACACATCTTCCTTAAATTTCCTATTTTTATATGCAACAAAAATGTATTTGTTTCATTTTCTGTTCTGTTTTCCAGCATTTATCAAAACTACCTTTGTAAATGTTAATGATAAAAATAAGGCTACATCTTCAGAACACTGATATGAGGGTAAGTTTCAAAAATGATGAAGAAATATATCCCAAACACATTGATTCCCAGAATATTTCTTATCACATGTATTGTTTCCACTAGGTAGCATTTTGTCAAAACCACACATATTTATTTAGAAATATTTTCAGCTTTTGTATTCATGCTCTTATATCTGTTCCATTTTGATATTTTAGAAGTTTTGTTAAAAAATAAAAAGAGGAGAAACCAAGTAGCCTCATTCTTTCTTTCCTGGTTTGGCTTTAGATATGCTAAGTATTTCATAAGGATGTAAAGCTAATATTCTGGAAAAAGGCATAAGTGTTTAGCAGAAAGCATTTTTCTATCTAATACTATAAAATTAAACCATTTGAAAGTTTAGAAACTCCATTGAAAAGAAGAAAAGATACCCAAACAAATCCCTTAAAATCTTCAGAGGAGGGAGATCCAAGATGGCGGAGTAGCAAGAGCTCAGCAATGTAGCTCCAAGTGAAATTGCAGAGAGCGAGTGGACACCGCACTTTCAGATGAATTTTTGTTGCCCATACACACTGGGAGATTCCCAGTGGAGGAGCCACACAGGTCGCCAGCGTGACTTTTTTGGCCGGCGTGGCGCTTCTCGGTGCAGAGTATACGGGACAGGGTGCCCTGTGAGTCGGGCCTGGCTGGTCCCATCCCCACAAGGAGAACAGCAATTGGAAACGCTGAGGACTGAGAGTTTCACAGCAAGTACAGCCGAACTGGGAAGGTCCAGCTCTGTGGGGAAGGGGCGTCCACCAAAGGAAAACTGAGAAACAGAAAAAA
>CAUYLG010017466.1:0-24509 GCA_963573385.1 Cacajao melanocephalus
ACAGAAATTCGTCTGAAATTGCGGCGTCCACTCGCTCCCTGGCTTTCACTGGGAGCTACAATCCTGAGCTGTTGTTAATCGTCCATCTTGGATCTCTCCGCCCGGTGATGAAGTTTTTTCTGTTTCTTAGTTTTCCTTTGGCAGACACCCCTTTCCCACTGAGCTTGGCTTTCCTGGGTTCAGCTGTGCTTACTGTGAAACTCTCAGTCCTCAGCGCTTCCAATTGCTGTTCTCCTTGTGGGGACGGGACCAGCCGGCCGGACTCAAAGAGCCCCCAGCTGGGTATACTCCGCACTGAGAAGTGCTGCGCCGCACCGGGGCACCGGCAAAACAGCTGCGCCGGCCAAAAGTGTCGCGCTGGCGATCCGTGTGGCTCCTCCGCTGGGAATCTCCCAGTTTGTGGTCCACAGAAATTCGTCTGAAATTGCAGCGTCCACTCACTCTCTGTGCTTTCACTGGGAGGTACAATCCTGAGCTGTTGTTAATCGGCCATGTTGGATCTCTCCGCCCGGTGATGAAGTTTTTTCTGTTTCTTAGTTTTCCTTTGGCGGACGCCCCTTCCCCGCAGGGCTGGACCTTCCCAGTTCAGCTGTGCTTACTGTGAAACTCTCAGATCTCAGCGCTTCCAATTGCTGTTCTCCTTATGGGGATGGGACCAGCCGAGCCAGACTCAAAGGGCACCCTGTCCTGTATACTCCGCACCGAGAAGCGCCATGCCAGGGCGCCGGCAAAATAGCCGTGCCGGCCAAAAAAGTCGTGCTGGTGACCCGTGTGGCTCCTCCACCAGGAATCTCCCAGTCTGTAGGCAACAAAAATTTGTCTGAAAGTGCAGCATCCACTCGCTCTCCACGCTTTCACTGGGAGCTGCAATCCTGAGCTGTTGTTAATCGGCCATCTTGGATCGCTCTCCTGAGTTCTTGATTTCATTCTGGGCTTGGTTGCTCTTGGTGTATAGAAGAGCTACTGATTTGTGTACATTAATCTTTGCTGACTTCTTTTATCCATACTAGGAGCTTTCCTGATGAGTCTTTTGGGTTTTCAAGGTAAATGGTTATATCAGCTAACAGGGACAGTTTGACTTCATCTTTACTTATTTGGATGCCTTTTATTTCTTTCTCTTGTCTGATTGCTCTCGCTAGGACTTCCAGTACTATGTTGAAGAGGAGTGGTAAGAGTGGGCATCCCTGACTTGTTCCAGTTTTCAGAGGAAATGCTTTCAACTTTTCCCCATTCAGTAGTATGTTGGCTATGGGTTTGTCATAGATGTCTTTTATTACATTGAGGTATGTCCCTTGCATGCTGATTTTGCCGAGAGTTTTAATCATAAAGCGATGCTGGATTTTGTTACTTTTCCTGCTTCTATTGAAATGATCATGTGATTTTTGTTTTTAATTCTGTTCATATGGTATATCACTTTTATTGATGTGAGTATGTTAAACCATCCCTGCATCCCTGGTATGAAACTCACTTGATCATGGTAGATTATCTCTTTGGTATGTTGCTGGATTTGGCTAGCTAGTATTTTGTGAAGGAGTTTAGCATCTATGTTCATCAGGGACATTGGTCTGTAGTTTTCCTTTGTGTTTATGTCCTTTCTTGGTTTTGGTATTAGGGTGATTCCCACTTCATAGAACTCATCAGGGAGGCACCAAAGAATGGCAAAGTCCAATGCAAGGAAATCCAAGAAATGATACAAGAAGTAAAGAGATAAATATTCAAATAAACAGATATGATAGATAGCATGAATAAAGAAACAAAATGTCAGGAAACATTGGACACACTTATAGAAATGCTCTGGAAATTCTCAGCAATAGAATTGAACAAGCAGAAGTAAGAAATTCAGAGCTTGAAGACAAGGTCTTTGAATTAACCCAATCCAACAAAGACAAAGAAAAAAGAATAAGAAAATATGAAAAAAGCCTTCAAGAAGTCTGAGATTATGTTAAACAACCAAACCTAAGAATAATCAGATTTTCTGAAGAAGAAGAGAAATCTAAAAGTTTGGAAAACATGTTTCAAGGAATAATTAAGGAAAACTTCCTCAAACTTGCTAGAGACCTAGACATCCAAATACAGAAGCACAAAAAACACCTGGGAAATTCATCACAAAAAGATCATCTCCTAGGCACATTTTTTTCAGGTTATCTATAGTTAAGATGAAGAAAACAATCTTAAAAGCTGTGAGACAGAAACACCAGGTAACCTATAAAGGAAAACCTATCAGACGAACAGCAGATTTCTCAGCAGAAACTCTATAAGCTGTAAGGGATTGGGGCCCTATCTTCAGCCTCCACAAACAAAACAATTATCAGCCAAGAATTTTGTGTTCAACAAAGCTAAGCATCCTATATAACGGAAAGATACAGTCTTTTTCAGACAAACAAATGCTGAGAGAATTCACCACTACCAAGCCACCACTACAAGAACTGCTAAAAGGAGCCTTAAATCTTGAAACAAATCCTGGAAATACATCAAAATAGAGCTCCTTTGAAGCATAAATCTTACAGGACCTATAGAACAAAAATACAACTTAAAAAAAAAGGAAGAAAAAAACAAAGTACACAAGCAACAAATAGCACAATGAATGAAACAGTACCTCATATCTCAATACTAACAATGAAAATAAACGGCCTAAATGCCCCACTTATCTGTTGCTTTCAAGAGACTCAGCTAATACATAAGAGCTCAAACAAACTTAAAGGGGTGGAAAAAGGCATTTCATGTAAATGGGCACCAAAAACTAGCAGGAGTGGCTATTCTTATATCAGAAAAAATGAACTTTAAAGCAACAGCAGTTAAAAAAGACAAAGAGGGACATTATATAATGGTAAAAGGTTTTGTCCAACTGGAAAACATCACAATCCTAAACATATATGCACCTAACACTGGAGCTCCCAAATTTATAAAACAAATACTAATAGACCTAAGAAATGAGATAGACAGCAACACAATAATAGTGGGGGACTTCAATACAACACTGACAGCACTAGACAGGTCATCAAGACAGAAGGTCAACAAAGAAACAATAGATTTAAACTATACCTTGGAACAAATGGACTTAACAGATATATACAGAACATTTAATCCAACAAAGACAACACACATTCTATTCAACAGTGCATGGAATTTTTTCAAAGATAGTCCATATGATAGGCCATAAAACAAGCCTTAATAAATTTAAGAATATTGAGACTATATCAAGCATTCTCTCACACCACAATAGAATAGAATTGGAAATCAGCTCCACAAGGAACCTTCAAAACCATGCAAATAATTTTTGTGCTTCTGTATTGGAATAGAATTGGAAATCAACTCCACAAGGAACCTTCAAAACCATGCAAATATGTGGAAATTAAATAACCTGCTCCTGAGTGAGAATTCAGTAAAAAACGAAATCAGGATGGAAATTTAAAAATTCTTCAAACTGAATGATGATAAGGACACAACCTACCAAAACCTCTGGGATACAGCAAAGGCAGTCATAAGAGGAACGTTCATAGCCCTTAATGCCTACATCAAAAAGACTGAAAGAGCACAAACTGACATTCTAACCTCAAGGAATTAGAGAAACAAGAAGAAACCAAACTCAAACACAGCAGAACAAAGGAAATAACCAAGATCAAAGCAGAACTGAATAAAATTAAAACAAAAAAATTACAAAAGATAATGAAACAAAAGGCTGGTTTTTTGAAAAAATAAATAAAATTGGTAGACAATTAGCAAGATTAACCAAGGAAAGAAGAGAGAAAATCCAAATAACCTCACTAAGAAATGAAATAGGAGCTATTACAACAGACACCACTGAAATACAAAAGATCATTTAAGGCTTCTATAAATAAGCACCTTTACACACATAAACTAGAAAACCTAGAAAAGATGGATACATTTCTGGGAAAATACAACCCTTCTAGCTTAAATCAGTTAGAATTAGACACCCCAATAACAAGCAGTAAGACTGAAATTGTAATTTAAAAATTACCAACAAAAAAAGTCCAGGATCAGACAGTCACAGCAGAATTATACCATTCAAAGAAGAATTGGTACCAATCCTTTGACACTACTCTAATGCTTTTTAATAAACTTTCACTCCTGCTCTTTCCTTTGTCTCTCCTTCTGCCTTATGCCCCTCGGTCAAATTATTTTTTTCTGAGGAGGGAAGAATTGAGGTTGCTGCAGACCATACAAATTCACCTCTGCTAACATACTTTGGTGTTGTGACTCAGATATGTTCACTAATGGGAAGACACTGGGATACATTCCCCAGTGGTAAGTGGATGACTTAAGAGATTGAGTGCATGGTTTGGCCTTTACTTTTGGGTTTTGTACATCGGTGTGCTTCTGAGAGGCTGCATCCCTTCTCCCCTGATTCTCTTGGCATGGGCTGTCTGCATGTTCAGTGGTCTGCTAGCTCTTGGGAGTGCTGCATGTTCAGTGTGTTTACTGGAGTTATACACAGGCTCACTTGAGACATTCTTCCCTTACCAGTTCAAATGTTCCTAGAAGGTCAGATACCAGTTAAACTGCACCATTTTGCCTCTTAGTACACATGTGTGAGCCCACTCTCCTAACTCCTGAGATCTTATCAGGAAATTGCTGATCACTAGTTTTAGATACTTCTATCTATTGAGAGACTGCCTGTCCTTGGCTCTAGCTTTGACCAATTATGACTTTAGAGAAACAGTGTAACAACCACCTGCCCATCACCTGATGATACTCTGATATCAGGTAGCTGGCATGGGGAGGTGGGGTGGGCAGCTCTCTTACCCTGCTCTTGTCTGACTAGCTACCTACTGTGTAGCAAGATAACAAAATAGGCTTGACAGTGGATAAACAAATATTTTTAAAGTGTTTTAAGGCTACACCTTATGAGTTAAGCTCATTCAACAAATCAATTCCTGCTCTTTTTCTCTACTAATTCTGTATTTCTTTTATCCTGCAAGTTTTCTGTATGTAAAAAAAAAGTCTCTATTATTCCTTAAAGACCCAGTTAACATGCTGCCTCCTCAGTAAATAGTTTCCTGATTTGGGCAGTTCTTGTGTTATTGCCCTCCAAGAGCGCTTTGCTCAATTTTCCATTTCAGGACTTGATGTGTTAAGTCAAGACAGATTGGATTTTCTGTCTTCTAATGTACTGGAAGAACTGTATACATTTCTTCCAAAATCTATCTTCCCTCTTAGACTGTATGCTTATTATCCATTCATTCCATCATTTGCTTAATATATTTACTGATTTCCTATTGATGGGAAAAGCATGATCAAGAGAGAAAAGTGTAAAGCATTGCCCTCAGAGCCTTTATATGTATTTATATGTTTGTTAAGCTATGTAGTGAGGCAGCTGTACAGAAGAAATTCATTGGTAGAGACAGATTGTGAGTTCAATATTGAGTTTAATGTGCTTTGGAGGACATCTGAAGGAAAAGAACCAACAGATATTGAATCTGCATGGGTTTAGCAAAAAGATCATGGCTACCAAATAAAAACTCATCTATGTGTGGTAGCTATGGATTCAGATGACATGATACATGCTGTATACTTAAGCTAAAAGATGTCACAGAAATCTCAAAGAGTAACTAAAACACCAAAATGGAAGCTTCTTGAGACCAGAAGTATTTTCTGTTCATGGATGGATCCTCATTACCTCAAATGGTGCTCAACACATTATAAGAAGATGTTCAATACGTATTAGGAAAGGTTCAAATAAATGAAAGACTTTAAAGGCCGGGCAGAGAAACAGAAGCGTAAACGACCAACTTCCTGAATCACTATTTGAACCAGGGTCTCTCAGTTCAAGTCATCACTCTCTCTACCATATCTGACTGTCTTATAAAAGGCAAAAGGGTGACATAAGAAAAGAACAAAGGCAAAAATGAAGTGACGGACACATATAGCTGAGCTAGGCAATGTAAAGTCAAGTCCAATGTGTTTTTCTTCTACCAATTTCATGTGATTATTTTAAGGGCAATGGAGAATCTTCGCTTCTGATGTACAAGTTTCCCAAAGAAAAAAGAATCATACAATCACTTGACCAAGAATTAGACTTGTGCTGAGAAGGTGGAGTGCCTATTTGCATTTCGCTTTTTGCTCAAACACACACACACACACACACACAAGTCATATAAAAAAGACAGGAAGAGGTGTTAAGAGGGGGAGTGAGGAGAGAAAAAAGAGAAAGAACTGATAGAGGAAAATAACAGAGTCTATTTTCCTAAAACTCTCTTTTAAACCTAATTACACCAACAATGATGTACACTTATTTTAATAGAGATTTTGATTGTGTAGTTTTTAACTCTTCCAATGTGGCAGAGTATTATTCAAAAACTAATTACAGACTTTGCTAGTTGAAAAGCCAGAGGGGATAAAAAATTCTTGTTCATTGACCTGTTCCCCTGAAGACCCCAGTCTGAGGCTCCTCTAGATGGAGCAATGATTGCCTGAAGTCCTCTTTGCAGGAGGTGGCATAAGGTAGGATTTCACCCCCTCGGAATGCAGAGAGATGAAAAAGAAAGAGCCAGGGATTGGAGCAAAATAAAACAAAACTAAATTCCAGTGTAAATGCCAACCTATTACTTCGCAGCTTGGCAAATGGGAGACTCACTCAACCTCACCAAATTTTCATTCTCCCCATTTACCTTCCTCAGAGGACTGTTGGGTGTGCTCGCCATAAAGCATTAGCAAATCCAGCACAAAAAGGACCTTCAGTGTGTGCAACAATTGCTACACATGGTGGAGTGGGGAGAAAGCACAGGCAGAGAGGAGGTGTTTGTTGCATGAACATCATTGCGAGGACTGAGAATAAGAACGTTCGTGTTCTGGTTTGAATTGTATTCCCACAAAGCTATGCTGAAATCTTAATCCCCAGGATCCTGTGAATTTGGCCTCTTTTGGAAACAGGATCTTTGCAGATGTAATGAAGTGGCAATGAGGTCATTAGGGCGGGACTTGATCCAGTATGACTGGTGTCCTTATAAGAAACGGCCATAATGACACAGACATACGAGAAAAACACATGCGAAGATGCAGGCAGTGACTGGAGTGATATCTGTAAGCCAAGAGACACCAAGGTTTGCTGGCAACACCAGAAGCTAAAGGAAAGGCATGGAGCAGAGTCTTTCCTAGAGCCTTTGTGGGGAGAGAGCACGGCCTTGCTGGGACCTTGATTTTGGACTTCTATCCTCCAGAACAGTGAGAAAATAAATTTCTGTATTTAAAGCCCCGCATTGTGGAACTTTGTGCCTGCATTGTGCCCCGGGAAAGTAATAGAGTAGTAAAGCATTCACATGGCTGGTGCACAGCTAGGGTTGGTCTCTTCTCTTCCCCACCATCCCACCCATCACATTTCCTATTGTAGAGGCTGATTCTTCCCGTAGGCCTTCGATTTTTGTCCCTGGGTGTTATTTATTAATGGCATGACCATGGGCACAATGGCAGTGCCTATACCATGGCTCACCAACTGGTATCCCCATAACTTCTCTTCCTCAATCAGTCTCTTGAAAATCTAGATAACTGTTTCAAACATAAATCTAATTATTAATTCTCTCTCCATCAAGCCTTTCCCAGGCTTCCCCATGTTTTCAAGATAAATACATAAACCTTTTCACAGTCTGTATAGGCAGGCCATGCCCACCTGCCCCCATCTGGTTTCCTACCACTCTTCTGCCGAGTCTTGGTCCTACAGCTACACAGGAGGAAGCATGGTGCAATTGAGGAGTCAAAAGGCCAGATCTAGGCCCCTTTCCACATGAGACCTTCTGTCAGAAATGGCCCTCACAGCTCCCTTCTCCCAGTTAGGGCCCAGCACCATTCACGTCCTCAGGGGAGACTAGGTCAGACTGTTGTTTATAGGATTTTTAGTCACAAACTCCTTTCATAGCATTTATACCAATTCATATTATGTTAGTGATTTTCGGGGTCCTCTTAGACTATAAACTTCAACAAGAAAGAAACTGAGTCAGTTTGCTCAGAATTGTATCCTCAGTACTTAGCAAACTACCTGCCACGTAAAAAAATATATATATACTAAATATATATTGGATGGGTGGATGGATGAGCTGATGAATGAATGGATAGGTGGACAGATGAATAGATGGATGGATGGAAGATGGATGGATAGGTAAATGGATAAATAGATGCAATGATGGATGGACAAACGAATGGGTGAGTGGATCGATGGATGGATGGATGGATGATTGGATGGATGGATGGATGGATGGATGGATGGATGGACGGATGGATGGATGGGTGGACTGGTGCATGAATGAATGTCTTAGCCAAAAGCACACAAGTTTTTGTCTCAGGCAGTTAGGCATCTCCATTACTGAGGACTGGTAATTGTAGAACATCTTGAATCTGGGCCTGACACTTGCTTTATTTTGCCCTCTCAGGTAAAATAAAGTTCCTACTAGCATGAAACTCTCTATACCCCCTATTGGCATTTCTGTTTTTCTAACTTCTGTCCTCTTGCCTGGCTTCAGACCCATTGGCCATCTTAACTTTGATGGCCTCTACTTTCTAATAATCTTCCAAACTATGGTTTTTGTGGAATTACTATAATTGACGATGGATATATATGGATCCAAAGCCCAGATTTCTCAATATACACCACATGGTTTTGGCTGAGTTGCTTGTACTTTATTGATCCTCATAACTAAGAAAGTATACACTATTCACTTTTTAAATAGACTATTAGAGATTATCTATATGAAAAACTAGAAAAAATAAGCTTAAGAATACGTAAGTAACTTTCTCAAGGTTAAAAAGTAAGAATGTTGGAAAACTGAGATTTTTCAACTAAGTTCAGTATTTTTCTCCCTCTTGATCATAGTTCCTAGTTGTTGTTGTTTTTTTTTTAATTCAAGATATTTCCTATTGTTCTCCAAGGATTATGGCACACTCAGGCAAATGCACATTTGTTCCCAGTCTGAATTTAAGCTTTTCTTCTTTGCCGATGTTCAATTTAAATCCTCCGCTCCTACCTACTAAAAGAAAAGGCACAAAATAATGAAGAGATGTGGAACAAATGAAAAGAGATGTCATATCACAAGAAATCTTGATTACTCCACTTGAAATGCTGTGTTATTTCAGAATATGTGCAAGAGCTTTGGAAATAAGTATTCAAAAAATTAGCCAAGGTAAAATAACCAGTATGAATGTACCCGAGCCAAACAGATTATAACATTCTAAAAGAAATTTTTCACAGGATGGAGAAAAATATTGTAAAATTAAAATAATTGAGAATAAGTTTGACATTCATGTGTTGGTTTAAATTAGCATGGATATAAAGAAAATGGCACATCTTTCTGGGAAAAGGCAAGTGGAAGGGACAGGCAAGTGTTGACTGATTCCTTCTACTAGTCTGGAAGCAGTATCAACCCTGTTTTGGGTGCTCTTCATGTGTAAACTTAACTTGTTTTAGGCCAAGCCCAAGCTTCTTATGTCCTCTCTATATCTCACCCTTCCAGAGCTAGTCTTTTCGTTTTCCCCATTGTAGTCTTTTTGTTCTGCACCAAGAATCAGGCTTGACTTAAAGCAGAAAACATGTAACCTGGAAGGAATATTGAAAAAAATATAGATTGAGAAAAGCATAGATTGAGAGCCAAGTGGACTAGCATTTGCATGCTGGCTTGGTCTAGCTGTGAAACCCTGAGCCCTTCATTCTGTTTTTCATTCTTAATGTTCTTGCCTTTACAATGATGATAAGAAGCCTTTATCACACACCTGTTGGAAGGATTTGGTGCAATTTAATGTGCAGAAACAATGTTTGATTGACACAGTGTGCTCCTCAACTGTGTGCTCCTTAACTGGAGGTCTTGGCTGTAAGAAATGAAAGATGACTCTGTATGCTCAAATAGAGAAAAGGTGTTTAAAAAGGATATTGACAACTCACTTAGTTTGAAGGAAGGCTGGAAATTAAACTCATGTGTAGAGTTCCAGCAACGCCCCAAACAAAGCCTGATGAGAAATCACTGTTGCTCATAAAGGATTTGAGGAAAGTGCCCTGATGCCTTCAGCCTTGTCACTTCTGCCCACAAAGCCCACCTGGCCACCTCCAGCTTTTTAAGAAACCCAGGAGGTGTCCTCATTAGAAGTGAGGCTTGGAAACCCTTACATCCTGCCCTGAGCAGCAACCATCCTGATGTTCCTGAATTCTGTTCATCTGATCTTCACAGCAAAACACACCTGTCTCTAGTCATTTAATTTCTTCCACAGTTGAGAATAAAACATCAGACCAAAGCATAATTCAGCGCATTATTACCTGTGTTTCTATTTGTTTACTGTCTGCATGAGCCTCCCTGCCCCAACACTAGACTTACACTTGTTTATTTTGCATGTGTGTGTGTGTGTGTGTGTGTGTGTGTGTGTGTGTGTTTTCATTTTTGTGGAGAATGGGATCTCACTATAATTGCCCAGCCAGGTCTTGAACTCCTGGGCTCAAGCTATCCCCCCACCTCTGCCTCCCTAAGAGCTGGGATTACAGATGTGAGCCACTTTACCCAGCCCAACACTAGATTTAAGCATCATGAGAGTAGTATTTGTTTATTATAGTACCATCTATGCCTGGAATAGGGACCAGCAAGGGTTTCCCATAAGTATTTGGTGAATAAATGAATGAGTAAAAGCAGGAAATGGGGTTAATATTTGTCCTGGGAGACCATTCCTTTAAGAGAGATAAGTAGAGCAGGACCTTGGAAGTCTTAACCTCTCCAGAAAACTAAGATATCAAGGGCAATGGAATGGAGGAAAACATAAAAGAAAAGAGAAAGAAAGAGAGAGAGAGAGAAAGAAGGAAAGAAAGAAAAAGGAAGGAAGGAAGGGAGGAAGGAAGGAAAGAAGAACGAACGAACAACATCTGTGCTTTGGAAGTAATGAAATAATGACAGGGCTTGGCTGACAATGTAGTGCCATCATACCTTGTCAGTTACAAATACTGCCTTGTCAATTACAGATCCTACCTTGTCAATTACAGAGGTGCCCTTGGCTTGCTTTCCAAGGCTCTCCCTGAATCTACCTGTCTGCATTGTCCTCTCATCAATCCTCATAGAGGAGATTTCTGTACAGATAAAAGAAACAAGTGCTACATATGTTTACTGCAGCACTGTTCACAATAGCAAAGACTTGGAACTAACTCAAATGCCCATCAATGATAGACTGGATAAAGAAAAAGTGACACATATACACCATGGAATACTATGCAGCCACAAAAAGGATGAGTTAATGTCTTTTCACGGACATGGATGAAGCTGGAAACCATCATTCTCAGCAAACTAACACAGAAACAGAAAACCAAACAGTGCATGTTCTCACTCATATGCGGGAGTTGAACAATGAGAACACGTGGACACAGGGAGGGGAACATCACACATTGGGGGTGAAGGACTAGGGGAGGGATAGCATTAGCAGAAATACCTAATGTAGATGATGGGTTGATGGGTGCAGCAAACCGCCATGGCACATGTATACCTGTGTGACAAACCTGCACATTCTGCACCTGTATCCCAGAACTTCAAGTGTAATAATAATAATAATAATAATAATAATAATGAAAAGTGCTGAGTAAACCCACAGCACCCATCTACCATAATTCCTGTAGTGATTTCCTTATCAATAGCAGTCTAGGTCCAGGAATCCCTAGATATTTCACTAAAATCAGCAGACAGCATCAAATAACAATCAGAACTCACTTTGATTGAGCTCTTACCATATGCTTGGAAACATCTAAGCTCATTGTTCCTACTGCCTTGTTTGACCCTTTAACCCTCAGAAAACTCTATGAGGAAAGTACAACAGCTAACCCGTTTAACAGATAAGGAAACAGAAACACAGAGAGGTTAAGCAACATCTCAAAGTCCCATAGCTAGTAGGAGCCAGAGCTAGGATCCAGACTTAAGCCCATCATTACAGGGCTTCAGAACATGAGGAAAGAAAGATAGATTAGAAAATAGGGCCATGCTTTGTTTTATTTCCCTATTCTTCTTCCAAATAATACCAGCAAAAGATTTATTAAGCTATCGCATACCCAGAAGAAGGGCAGGCTGCCACAAAGAGAAAAAAAAAAAAGAAAGAAAAAAAAAAAAGAAAGAAAGAGAGAGACAGAGAAAGAATAAACTAAGAAGATTAATTCTTGGAGATTAAAATTATCATTGCCAACTTTAAAAAATTCATAGAATGGTTCAAGATTATGACTCAGCAATATAAATGGAAACAGTTATTGAACATAAATTGTAAGATACAACTTGAAATTTTTGACAAAAATGTTGATATCCCCCAACCCTTTGATCCAATGATTGCGCTTTTAGAAGGTGACAGAGTTGTTTAGTCTTGTGCATCAAACAGGTTTTGGGGTGTCATAAAGCATCACTGGCAATACCTTAAAATCTGAAAACTTTTTAAATGCCATTACAGAGCATGTGATGCCAATATTTTAATGGCAAAAAACACGCAGTTACTTTTGCACCAACCTAATAAATTATATTTATCTTTATTATGGAATACTGTTCATATATTTTGTTTTGTTTTGTTTTAAGGTAGGCACAAATATATGTACTGATATGTAAACATATTTATTATATATTAAGTCTTTAACAAGCAAGCTACTATATTTCTAATTTATAAAGCCTGGGAATGAACATACAGTCATCCGTCGGTAGCTGCAGAAGACTGGTTCCAAGATCCTCTCCTTACCTCTTGTGGATACCAAAATCTATGCCTGCACCCTCAAGTCCCTGAATATAAAAGAGCATAGTATTTGCATATAAACTATGTACATCTCCCATGTACTTTAAATTATATCTCAATTACTAATACAATGCAGATGCTGTGTCAATAGTTGTTACACTGTATCATTTCTTAAATTTGTGTTATTTTTAATTGTTGTGTTTTTTTTCCAAATATTTTCAACTGTGGTTGGTTTACTCAGCAGTTGGTTGAATCTTCATATGCAGGACCGTAGGTACAGAGGAGTGACTAGATGAACGTACCTGTCTGTTGAGTTGGCTCTGAAAAGGTGTTCACGAGCTGTGAATAATAGGACTTAAACATGGCAATAACAGCAAACACGAGGCAAAGAGAAGAATCAGGCCAGGAATAGGGGCTTTTCCCACACTGTACTCCCATGCTTGGATTTGTCTTCAAAGAGCATATACAACTTTTGTAATTAAAAAACAAAAAGCACAGTGGCTCACACCTGTAATCCTAGCACTTTGGGAGCCCAAGGCAGGCAGATCACCTGAGGTCAGGAGTTCAAGACCAGCCTGGCCAACATAGTGAAACCCTGTTTCTACTAAAATACAAAAATTAGCCAGGCATGATGGCGGGTGCCTGTAATCCCAGCTACTCGGGAGGCTGAGACGGGAGAATTGCCTGAACCTGAGAGATAGTGGTTGCAGTGAGCCCAGATCGCCCCACTGCACTGCAGCCTCGGTGGCTGAGCAAGATTCCGTCTCAAAAAAAAAAAAAAAAAAAAAAGACTTTTCTAAAAGGCATGCAGATCTCAGAGAGTAGAAAGTGAGATCCCATACAGCCTCTGCTACTAAATGGCTATCTGGCCACGTCCATTCCACTTCTCTTTTAGAGTGTCCATTTCCTCATCTGTAAAATAAACACAGTGTCTGAGAGCCCATACTGATGAGCAAGGACCCAAAGACACAGAGAGAGACCCCAAAACGTGTCCTTGATTATTCATAAGTTACATTTAGGAAGAATGCCAACATCTCTTCTAAATGGAAGCCTTGCAAAATCTCTTTTCTCTCTCCATGAGCAGTGGATTAGATTTTTTTGCTTGATTTCTCTTAAAAATCACTATTCTGTTTTATGTTTCTCCTCCCTACTTATGAGGAGGTCATCCTGTCTTCTCTGTCAATGGATTGCACTGTTCGTCTCTGTATCCAGGAAAAATGTAATATTTAAACAGACTGGAATTTTTTTTTTTCAAATATAGGCATAACTGACAGGAAAAGGCCCGGGAGTCTAAATGAGGGTGTTAACTGCATAGATCTTTATCCATCTCCAGTTTCATTTGCTTTTCTGCATGTTTTCAATTCCCTGTAACAAATAGGCTTTGCTTTTAAACAAAGAAGAAAACAAAAGAACCCATACACTTGCAAACAAACACTCACACTTCCATGGAAATATACGGCTTTTGCATTTCTACCCAGCTTCAGCCTACACATGCAAAGTCTCCCAGATCTTCAACATCTGTTAAGAAAAGATTGGCCTTGAACAGTTAGCTCCTGTAAATAAATGACTTTCCCATGAGTGATAGCAACACAGGCATTTCCGGGAAACCAAGCTGAAATGCTCTAAGGCTGAATGCAGCTCAACCACTCAGGGAACGTTTATGAAAGTGGACCCTCGGCCAGTGAAAAGGGGCTCGACTAGAAGCAAGGGCTCATGCATTTAAAACTCAAATTGGACTTAACAGACAGCCAAATCCCAACCAGGCCCCTGATGTCACTGTGACCACATGTAAATTCTTTAACCCCTCAGAGCTTGTTTTAGATTCCTGGGGCTGCAGGATTCTGGTACATAAGTACCAGAATCTGAGTGGCTTGGAAAAGCAGAAATTTATTTTATCACAGTTGAGGAGGCCAGAAGCCAGATACTGAGGTGTCAGCAGGACTGGTTCCTTTTGGAGGCTCTGAGAATCTGATCCAAGGCATTCGCCTGGCTTCTGGTGGTTGTCAGCAGTCCTTGGCACTCCCAGGCTTGTAGACACATTGTTCCAATCTCTGTCTCTGTGTTTATGCAACAGTCCCCTTGTGTGTCTCTCTCTGTCTTCTCCTCTTATAAAAACACCAGTCATTAGATTGGGGCTCACCTTACTCCAGAGTATAACTTCATCTTAACCTGACTGCATCTGAAAAGATGCTATTTTCAAAGAAACTCACATTCACAGGTACCAGGGGTCAGGACCTAAACAAATTTGGGGAGGGGGGCAAATATAGCTCTACCCACCAGAGCTCCAGTCCTCATCTCTAGCCTACCTCAGGGTGTTTGTTATGAGAGTAAATGAAACAAAATCGTAACTGCATGGGCCGTGACATGTAGGTGTTCATATATGAGAACAATAATAATGATTGTTTTAGCATTCAGGCTCCAAATATACATGGTGATAATGTGGAGGTCCTTCTATCACACAAAGATGTTTCAACTTCCACAATGAGATAAGTCCGTGTTAAGGACCAGGGGCACACAGACAATGGAAGAGGCAGCCAAAGGAGGGGAAGGAGCTGGCCTGAGCATTGGCTATTGGTGGACTCATCCTAGTCAGGGTGATGGGAAGGATACAGGGTCAAATTTAAGGAAAGGATTGAGATTCATATTTGAAATCAACAAAAGGGAACAGCACAGATTGCCCAGGGAGATGCAGCATTTTGGAGCCAGAAGTGTCCCTGAGACCCAAGCCTGCTGGGAATTTGCAGAATCCTTGGGGAATGCTTCCAAATCCAGCCACCTTCTCTGGACCTTGAGGGTCACAGGACCACAACGGACAGCCAGGGGACAGAGTAAAAATGCCTGTTGCACAGGAGGAGCACAGAGAGTGCTTTTGCCAAGAGTGAAACTGCAGTCTCTCAGTGGATGCCCTGGGTGAGAAACATATACTCCCACCTGCCCCACATCTAAATAAGGCTGTCTGGAATGCAGCAGCCCTTCTGGAGTGCTATAAGTTACTCCTTCTCTCATGGGCCACCATGTGTTTCCCTGACCCCGAGTGCCCTTCCCAGCCAGCGCTCTGGTCCACATCATTCTCCTTTGCAAGGGCAAGTTCACAGAACATCTTAAGGGCTCTAAATACAGACTCACAAACCAAAGACAATGGTTTTCAGAACCACACTGTCAGTGAGAAGATGAGAGCCAAACAAGGAAACAGCCCACAAGGGCTCTGAGTAATAACAGAAATTCTCCAAAGCAATGCCTATGTGCACATGCACTCTCACGCCCAGGGATCGCCCCAGCCCATCTCACGCCAACTCACAGAAACTGAAATACCAAGCAAGAAAATAAGAGACAGAGGAAAAGAATAGTAGGAGCTCTACAAAATCACGATTTAACACACCAATCGTCCTAAAAGAGACTGAAGAGAGACACATGCACAGAAAGCTGCTTCTAAAGAATGGAAGAAAACAGAGAAGAATAGGGGAACCTAGAGCAAAGTAGAGGACCCCCAGGTAGAGCCCAGTTATTCTTAGCATTGGGCACTCCCATTTCAGAATAGGCAATTATCGTGCAAGAAATTTTAGGTTAAATGTTACCGTAACATGTGCGTGCACACTCACACACACAAACTCAACTTGAGTCAGAAAACAAACAAACATTTATTTGAATCCAATCTCTGCCACTTACTTTGAGACTTTGAGTGGAATCCTTAACCTCTTGCTATCTTCATGTTCTCCAATGTAAAATGGAATTCACATAACCATGTTCCAGAATTATCATGGCCATTATGTGAGACAGTTTAGGTAAAGTTCATAAAACATAGTAGTTAAAAATAAATATACCAATAATAAAAATCAACATAAAAGTAATAAAATTCACTGTTCAGAAATCATTTTGGTTTAAATTATTATTATTATTAATAAAAATAATTATGAGATGGAATCTTGCTCTGTCACCCATGCTGGAGTGAAGTGGCACGATCTCAGCACACTGCAACCTCCACCTCCCTGGTTCGAGTGATTCTCCTGCTTCAGATTCCTGAGTAGCTGGGATTACAGGAGTGTGCCACCACGCTCAACAGATTTTTGTATTTTTAGTAGAGATGGGGTTTTGCCATGTTGGCCAGGCTGATCTAGAACTCCTGACCTCAGATGATCCACCCGCCTCAGCCTTCCAAAGTTGTAGGATGACAGGTATGAGCCACCGCACCCAGCCTACATTTTTTAAAAGGAAGTTGGGCAGATGAACACTGTGGATGATGTGGAAGTAAAGAAGCAATAGGTGGAATATTGAAGAAACCAGATAACCTGGGTCCTGCTGCCCAGCCCTGCTGTGTCCTGTGAATGCTGAGTGAGTTACTTAACCTCTCTGTACCTCAGTTCCTCCATCTGTACATGGAGAAAGGATTGCAGTGCAAGTGTATGTTAAACATGTTAACACTGAGCACTTAGAACAGTGCAGGGCACACAGTACCATTTACAAGACTGTTGGCTACTCTCCTCATCACACTCTCAATGATTTATTTGTAATTCAACTTAATTTATAATAACTCAATACGTGATTTATTATTTGGACTCCATTGGGCTTTACAGAGATGAGCATTATATTCAGATAATTTTAAGAGTCTCTGTCTATACATGAGGTGGTTGAGTGTATTATACTTGTTTCATTCATCAGATGTAGCGTTTCCCATGCACTAATGCAGAACAATATCAGCATATTCCTTTATCGCCTTAGAAGACTGGGTTTTGACTTTGGAAAAGTATAAGGTAAAACTCATGAAGTATTAAGGTACCCAGTCACTTGGGTATAACCTAAATTTTGTTTCATACATTTTATTAAATGTGTTCTATATGCCAAATACCAAGCTGGGTGCTGAGTGTGGGGACACAGATAATTCTCAGCTAGTGACTTGTATCTGGAAACTTACCCATTTGTTGAACAGTCTATGTAACCTCACAATCAGATGAAGTTTGCCCAAACCTAGGTAGGTTTCAATTGTTAAGAAGTTGAGCCTTGAGCTGAACACAATTTTAATTAAGAAAACCAAAAAGTACTTTATTCAAAGTGACTTCCAATTCAGCATCCAATTTCTCCCTTTTTAAGAATTTTAATGAAGTTTGCCACTTGTCAGTGTCTCTTCTCTCTGAAGGTGACTTATACGTCAACTTATCCCCAATTACATTGCAACATCAGTGGACACATTTCCCTCCATGTCCCCAGGTTACATTTTGAACTTGGAGAGGAGAAAGCTAACTATTCACTGGCACATTTCTTGAACCTCATCACACATACAGTATCTGGTTTTATGATGAAATAACCCAGTCTTATAAATCTGTCAAGAGAATGAGCTAGATTTTTCTTTAAGAGTAGATGATACTTTGTTCAAATAAATTTGATTCATGGAGAGTTTTGCTGCTCCTTTTGAAAATATTTTTAAAAGCATTTTGTTGGTAAGATCCTCACCCTCATGAGAGGCTGAAGAACATACTCAAAACACAAGACAATCAAATAAGGGTGGAGGAGAATATAGAAGTGAGTTTAAATCTCAGCCCTTTAATTGAATCAAATCCAGTATCAGGGAGGAGATCACATTTCTCTAGTGATTCAAGGGCTGGCCTGTGACCCGAGTCAGTGTGTCATTGCTGGAACAGGACAGCAGCTTGGGGACTCTGAACCACCCTCTGTCTATGTCCTTGGGCAAGTCTCTTGCCCTCTTCTAGCTACTCACTGTTCGCATTTCTGAACCAAAAAAAAAAATTTATCTGTTAAGAACATGAAATGGGCCCTTTAAACATCAGCACCCATCCTCCCCAAAACAGAACAGATCAAAACAAAAAAACTTCTCTTTCTGCACCTGGCCTTTACGCTAAAAACGATTATTTCCCCCAGCTCTGGCCCCTTCATTGGTGATGGTTGAGTACACAAGCAAATGTGCTTTGGCAAGGCGGGATGTTTTTTCAGCTGAAATGGTAGTGGTTCAATTAGCTTAGCAGTTTGCAGAGAAGATTCATTCAAAACATTGAAAAGCAAACATTGGCAAAATGGAAAGTTATTTTCCAGCTTGCTTTGGAGGTATTTTAAACACTGAAGATGAACAGAAAAGAGCTATAAGAAAGCTTCTTGGTCCAACAGAGGTAGAAGTAGCCTCAGATTGAATGAATTCATGTAGAAGCGAGGGCATCTCCCATATGGATTTTGTGTTGTGTCTTCTTATTTACCAAGATTCAAGGTTGTGGGTATTGAGTGTTCCCTCATTATTGTCTGTTCTTCCACTTATTTCTCACCTAATTCTTCCTTTCTTTATAATCAATTATTTTAGCTTTTCCTTCTTTGATACACCATGATCCAACTGAAGGCATAAATCTTACTCTGATCCCAGGATAGTGAAGAGCACATTAGTCAGCGCTCAGAAGAAAGCAGGAATTCAAAGCTTATGGGTGAGTCAAGGACTGACCAACAAACTCAGCCGTTGTGGTACGGCTGAGCCGGAGTCACAAAAATCTGAGTTTTAGCCCTCATTTTAAGACACTAAAAAGTCACTGGTTATCCCTGAACCTCTGTTTTTCACCTAGGAAATGAGAATTATGTCTCTTAGCTCAGAAACTATTTTCAGAATTGAAGTACAGCATGTTAAGGGTTGGATACTTGAATATTGCTGGTTTTCCTTCTTCTCTGATAATCAGGTGACGGGCATGGGCATCAAAGGAAGTCAGGGACAAACAGATAAAAATTCAAAGAGATGTCTACTAAACACCCACTATGTTCAGGTCCTTTTGTGCACATCGTCTTCACTTCTTAGTGGTGGTCTATTGGTCTTTCTAATATTTGACACCACTGACCTCTCTTTTCTTGAAATATCTTCTCCCTGTTGGTCTTGCTGGCTTCAGTTCTTCTGTTCTAAAACCAGCTCTTCCAGGGTACAAGTGGAGTGAGGCAAGGTAGGTGCCTGGGGCTGACTCTTGGGTTCATGCAGGGCTAACCCTGTGCCTGTATGAACCCAAGAGTGAGTGCCTCATTAAACATTCTGTCCTGTGTGCTGCTCTGCCTTACCTTGGTGCCTGTCCTTTGAGCTGTCTCTTTGTTCTCATATTTGATTCCTAGGGCTGCCCTAACAAATTACTACAAACTGGGTGACCTCCAACAATAACAAAGCTTGTATTCCATCACAGCTCCAGAGGACAGAATTCTAAGATTTAGGTGTCACAGGGCCTCACTCTCTCCAAAGGCTCTAAAGAAGACTGTTTCTTCCTTCTTCCAGCTTCTGGTACTACTGGTGTTCCTTAACTATGGTTATATCACTTCAGTCACTGCTTCTGTGTTCACATTATCTTCTCCTCTTTATCTGTCCATGTCACCTCTTTTATCTCTTATAAAAGCATTTGCCATTGCTTTAGTGCTCACCTGGATAATCCAGATGACCTTACCTTAAAAAAGTTGAGATTTTTAATTAAATCTGCAAAAGTCCTTTTTCCCTGGTAAGGTCACATTCACAGGTTTTAAAGATTAGGGCATGGCCATACATTTTTGAAGGCCACCATTCAACTCCCTACAGTTCTCTTCCTCCCCTCTAGTCTTCTTCTTGGACCCCCTTTTCTGGATCTTACAAATAAATGTCAACATCATTCATGTTTTGGGTAAGAGCTAAAACAGGGAATCCAGTTGAGATGCAGAACATTTACATTTTGACGGATTAAAATATCCGCAGAACTTGATGATTCTCATGTAAAACATTCATCAAAAATTGTAATTAATTTTGGGACTGTAAGCTCAATGAACACAGGAACTGCAACTTCTTCAAAGCATTAGCTCTAATACTGTGTTTCGCTGATGTGCAGGAAATGTTCCTTGGATATATGGATGGAGGAGGACTGGAAGGTCATAAACCCCAGTTACCTACCTTCTTAAGGTATGGTCTGGGATTTACACTCACCTGCTTGGTGTAGGTGGACAAAAGTATCCTAGAATGAGAATTGAACTAGCAACCGAAATAATCATATTTAGATCTTGTTCCCAAGTCCTAGTTTTTGAATCTGAAATTAATTCCTATTCTAGCATTCCCAAACTTCATTATTATTACTGATGCATGCACCCTAAAGCATTGGTTCTTGCTGGAAATACAGTTTGTGGGCAAGGGGAGGAACTTAGGAAAGGTACAAACATGCCTGTTTAATGAACCTACACCAGATTGTTTGCATGTATCTAGAAGCTTGAGTTTCCCCTCCTGCCACCTTTCACAGGGATGTTTACCAGCAGGCACTGGATAAAGGGAGGTAAATAGCCACAGATATCATGCTTGGAGAGCTGAAGCCAGGAACAAAAACCGCTTTTCTCTGCAACCAGTCTTCTTCCTCCTGCCTTGCTTTCCAGTGGTGTGTGTAATATTAGCACATGGTGAGATGCAATTAAAATGTGTGTCATGGAGCGTGGGTATCTTTACATTCTAATTACAGGTTAATAGAATGGACCCAGAGAGATTGCCTAATTAATCTTGGAAAGAGGTGTGTATATTTAATGATCCTTCAGCAAAGGAGCTATGCTTCCTACAAGAGGATTGGATTGAAAGGAAGTTAAATTCAGGTAGGGGATTCATTTCTGAGTGAATACATACCATTAAAATTATGCTCACGAAAAGCAGATTCTAGCAAGTTAGTGTATGTTCAACTGAATTCATGGTAGCTGATATTGTAAAAGTATCAGGGTATTAAAGTCACCTACATGATAAAACAAATGTATAATGACTTTTACAGAATGGATTGGATTAACTTTACCAGCTTGTGGTAAATATCTTTTATTAATGGTCTTTTTTTTTTTTTTAAGACAGGGTCTCACTCTGTTGCCCAGGCTGGAGGGTAGTGACACAATCATGGCTCGCTGCAGCTTCAAACTCCTGGACTCAAGAGATCCTCCCACCGCACCTCTGGAGAAGCTGTGACTACAGGGGATCCCCACCATGCCCACGTATATATTTTAGGACAGACATTTAGTATAGACAATATATATATATTAGTACAGACAGTGTCTCTCTATGTTGCCCAGGCTGTCTTGAACTCCTGGTCCCTCAAGCAATTCTCCTGCCTCGGCCTAGCAAAGTGTTGGGATTACAGGTGTGAGCCACTCTGCCCAGCCAATGGTCACAATTTTTTTAACCTCCAAGTATCTGTATAGTTTGCCATACTGCTTTGACCATCCTCACTAAAAAAGCACAATCTATTTCCTCACCCCAGGAATACAGATGAGCCAGGTGATTTGCTCTGGCCAATGAGATGTGAAAAAAAGGTAATAATGTACTTGCACAGAGATGCTGTGCTTTTGTACTTTTCTGTCAGGACAAGAACATGCTGGGGCTAGCCTCCAAAGATGAGAAACTGGTGGAATAGACTCACAGTAGCCAAAGCTTGCCTAGAACAGCCAAGAAGCAGCTGATCCTGGACTTGAGTGAGTCCAGCTCAGATAATCAGTACTGCTTTGACCCCAGATATGTGAGCAATAATTAACACTTTTTGTGGCTTTTGTAGTTTTTTGTTTTGCAGTACTATTGTAGTCATAGATAACTAATACGTAAAATCATAGGTTTGTTGTGAGGACTAAATAGACTGTACGTGAGCATGTTTAACTCAGCGGTTAGTATTCTCAGAGATCTCAACGAATAGTAAGTATCATTGCAATTATTACAGCTCCAGGTTGTTTTCCATGAAGGCATCTTAGGGAATTTGGCTCACAATGCTCTTTTCTTCTTTGCTCTGCTCCTTCTTTTTACCTGTGGCATGAAGTAGACTTTCAATTTCTAGTCATTTATGGTCAAGTGGGCAGGAGACTACATTTAGACTCCCCACTTGAACCTCTGGTAGAGGTTTCAAATCAACAAATTCCATAGATTATTTATAGTTCTTCATAGAAAGACACATCATTAATTCAACAAATGTTTGTTAAGCCAATATTAGGTTTTAACATACTGTAGGCACAGAACCAAACAGAATAGATAGAGTTCCTGCCCTCTTGAAGCAAACATTGTTTTGATATACTGATGATTCTACTTAGTCATGCATGTATTTCTGAGTGTATTCATTAATCCAGTAAATATTATTGATCACTAATTAGTACTGGGACAGCAGTAAGTACCCTTTCCAGTTTCTAAAGAGAAATTTAAAGAAATTCAGATTTTTTTTTTAATGTAAAACTTCCAGATTCTGAAATGTTGGCAGCAAACTGAAAAAAAGCTTTGTGTGAGTCAAGCAAAAAAATCAAGGGCCACCATTTGAGATGCTACTTTGTAGCTTGCATTGAAACTGTTTGAATTTTATGTCTTCTTTTAGATTATGAATTCATTTGAGATGAGATCAGTAGATTTATCTTAGTGTCTCCCAAGTATTCTGTGCTATTCTTTCAAGTGGGAAGTGTCTGTAAATCCTCATGAAATGATTGGTGAGACTCAGTATCTTTATTCAAGGAATTACAAAGTGGTCACAGTGATAAGGCAGAAAAGACAGGTTCACAAATAACAATTATGTGTTAATAACAATGGTAAAGGCAATAACTGCTTTCAATTATTAAATTCCTACTATGTGCTGGGCATTGTACTAAGCCTGAAGATATGCTGACTAATTTAATCATCCCTGCAATCCTACAAAATTCTTTAACCCTATTGTCACCTGAGTATCTCTAAATGCTCTTGTCTTCTGGCTATTTGCCCTGAACACTTAAATTTAAAATGGCTTAAACCCCATTCTCCATAAAGGAGAGAATCAACTCTCTGCCATTTGGGAGTAAATCTCTATATATCATGAAGACTTAATTTCTATTTCCTTCTTGCTCCAGCATCCTTCTTTCCTCTGCTGGATTCTGGCCCTCCCTGTGTTTCATCTTCCATAGTTGATTTATTCTCATACTTCTCGAACACTGTGACAACCCTTTGCCCTTGGTTCCCCAAAACAACTACAAGAGCAGTGCTTTTCAGAGTTTCCTGAAGATTTGGGATTGGCAGGTAAGGATGTCACTGAACATACCATAAAATGATATTTCTAAAAAATATATTCAGACATACTATTCTTAAAGTCTCTTGTTTGCATAATATTGGAGAAATGTCACTGGTTACTTCTTATTTCTGCTGTCTTTCT
The DNA here is from genome assembly GCA_963573385.1 of Cacajao melanocephalus. NCBI lineage: Eukaryota > Metazoa > Chordata > Mammalia > Primates > Pitheciidae > Cacajao > Cacajao melanocephalus. The sequence goes on from CAUYLG010017466.1 coordinate 23,769, forward strand.
ACCAAATTGTTCAAGGACTCCCTGTCTCAAAACTACCTTAAGTATTTTGAGCTCCATCACCTCTACCATTTCATTTCCATAAAGACTTCCAGTGTCTCCAGTTGCCCCAGGGAATTCCTAACTTGTGTTCATAGATTGGAAGAATTAATATTGAAAAGTTCATATTACTCAAAAAATTTACAAATTTAATGCAATCCATATGAAAATTCCAATGATACATCTCATAGAAACAGAAAATATTCTAAAATTCATATGGAACCAAAAAGACCCTGGATAACCAAGGCAATCTTGATTTAAAAAAAATAAAGACCAAAAATAGCTGGAATCATCACACTATCTAACTGCAAAATATACTACAAAGCTATAGTAACCCAAACAGCAAGATACTGGCATTAAAAGCAGATACATAGGCTGGGTGTAGTGGCTCACACCTGTAATCCTAGCACTTTGGGAGACCAAAGCAGGTGGATCACCTGAGGTCAGGAGTTCGAGGCCAGCCTGGCCAACACAGTGAAACCCCATCTCTACTAAAAATACAAAAATTAGCTTGGCATGGTAGCATGTGCCTGTAGTCCCAGCTACTCAGGAGGCTGAGTCAGGAGAATCTCTGGAACCCAGGAGGTGGAGGCTGCATTGAGCCGAGATCATACTACTACATTCCAGTCTAGGTGACAAAGCAAGCTTCTGTAAAAAAAAAAAAAAAAAAAAAAAAAAAAAAAAAAAAAAAAAAAAAAAAAAAAA